>JAIPRM010012620.1:0-11986 GCA_025469315.1 Stegophylla sp. TES_Ste_2020 | reverse complement strand
AAAATTTTAGGACATTTTTCGAAAAATTTTTTTTTTCTTATATTATTAATTTCCTTTGTTCAGAAACGTTTTACTGAAGAAATGATTTATCGTTTCTTTAAAATTTAATACGCCCGTCAAGAGAATACCACCCGTCGTGCGAAGTATGTCCGGCTTTTTTTTCAATCAAACCCTTGTAAAACGTATTAAAATATCCGGAAATTCTGGTAAATATTGAAATCGATTCAATTTCACTCTCCGGGGCGGGAATGCGACGCGACAAACAAAACGAATCGTGCGAAAAAAAAAAAAAAATTCCCTTCGGTGTGCAAATATACTGCACATGCGATCCCTTTCCCCGCGTTCGGACCACCACAAAACGCGACTGCAAACAATATAATAATTTATACGATCATGTGGTATTTCGAAGACAATGGTATTGTTTTCTAGGTGCGTCAAGCAGCGCCGGGGTAACGCGAACAATAGATCTTTTATCAATGGCGATGATAATCACGAGATAAAGGACGCGCACAAGTGTCCATCATTGCAGTCGGTGTGTTGTGTATGGACAGAACAAGTGGTTGTTTACTGCGAGTATATTGACCAGTGGCTTATTTAAAGGGAGGGAATGATATAGCAGACGTTCCACCGAGATTTTTTTTTCTCATTAAATTATTATTATTAATTTCGGTTGGACATGGGTTATCAGCTGATGATTTATATTATTATAATTTACAGCTTTTGATTTCATTATTCGTCTGTTTTGAATTAAATTGTTTATATGTTTTTATAAATTACATATAATATGTGTATTTCAAGCGTTTGATATTCTTATGTGTAGTGAAATTTCAAAACACTTTTCAACGTTGTGAGCTTTTAGCACGATAATAACTTTGCATATTTTTTTTAGATTCCGAGTGTATAGCTAAGAAGATAAGTAATAAATAATTTTCAAAAAATTATTAAATATTATATTAAAAAAAATTGTATAAACATCATTCTCTTCGTTTGTATTTTAGACAGAATATTTCGGAATATTTTACACTCCAGACTCGGTTTGAGTTGAAAGAGGACATTAAATGTTTATAAAATTTTTTTCTGTTGGATATCCG
The DNA here is from genome assembly GCA_025469315.1 of Stegophylla sp. TES_Ste_2020. Classification (NCBI taxonomy): domain Eukaryota; kingdom Metazoa; phylum Arthropoda; class Insecta; order Hemiptera; family Aphididae; genus Stegophylla; species Stegophylla sp. TES_Ste_2020. Next base: position 10,895 of record JAIPRM010012620.1, on the reverse strand, counting down.
AGTGGAAATATTTGTACGTACAAATATTTTTTCTAGATTATTACCGCTCTCTCAAAACTTTCACCCGGGACAAATGCCCCTCTGCTGTCCCCCTCCCCCAAATAAATGCGCTCTTGTCCCTGTTTTTTTATTTTAATATTAAACCTACAGAGTGTACTGCTATATTATTGCCATATATACATATATATATATTACTCTCACTATTTCGGTCTTTTACTATTTTTACTTAGTTTGTGCGCACCGATTTTTATTCACGGAGCGTTTTCGTTATTAAAACACTCGAAGCGTGATTTAATGAGAAAAAAAAGGAAAGAAAAGAAAAAAGGGTTTTATTAAAACTAAAACGCGAGACGGCACTAGGCGGAATCTTTGAGAGACTGTCGTAAGAAATAAAAGAAATTTTACATGCAATTACGTGGGCTCAGGTATATATATACACGTAACTATAGTACGGATTGATGTAACAAAAAAAAAAATAAATAAAAAATTCTACTTACACGCACTCAAATGTAAGAAAACGCTAAACATCGGTTTCGTGTTATCCAGAAATTCAATCCCGTATATGGATGGGGTTTACCTGAACTGCGGGATTTCGTTCCTGTTATTCGTTATTTTTACACGACTCTCATTTCGCCCCTTACGGAATACATAATAATAATGTATAGATGATATTTACATATTTTCTCCTGTACTTGCGTAATGTAATGAGTGTCATTTACACGAGGAAGGTAAGCCGTCATCATAATACGATATTATATTATTATATTTTACATCTAATTCTATTACTACGCCATCGCCATGCACTGCTAAATCGCCTCACTACCTAATCATTTTTTACAAAATCATGTTTGTTGAAGACATAATGATTTATCGTTTCTTTTAAATTCTACACACCCACCAAGAGTATCAAAGACACAAAGAGCGAAAAATATATGTGATGCGAAATATGTCTGGCTTTCTTGTCTATACTTTAATTTTTTTTTTTATTTGAGTTATTATTAGATAGATTTACAATAGGTATTCAATTTATGTTTTACCTTTAAAGCTCACAGGTAAACTGTTTATAAACCTTTGTCCACCGAGATATTTAGTATCTATCTCAATGCCTTTGTCTTTTACTGACTGTTATCAAAACAAGAAAAAAAGGGGGAGTTCACATACTGAAGTTTTGGGGTACTTGCCTGACCCCATCCTAGCGGTCCCAAACTTCTTTAACAAGCCCTAAGTGGAGATCATAATATATGCTAAAATTTTAAAATATTTATATAGATTTGGGGATTTCATTTTAGCTACATCTTAAATGATAAATACATTATAATACTGCCCTGTGTTGAGCAAAAGTGCCATAAAAACAAATAATATTCATTTTTAGAAAAACCCATGTTTGTATTTTTCATTTTCTTTCACCTTTATTATTTTCTATGCTATTTAATTTGATTAAATTTAACAATAAACATATTTAAAACAGCTAATTTCAAGCTCAGTGATGCTATTTACCTCTTCAATTGCGCCACTGCACTGGTAGGAAAAATTAAATCTCCAAAAATTTTTTAACATTTTAGAGGGGAAATAGTAGTGAAAAGTATCTAGAAAAAATAATATTAATGAACATTTTACAAAAATTATATTTTAAAGGATTGTTCTTACCATATGTATTCAAATTATTGGAGATTATTAATATTACAGGATTTTTTTTTCAAGTATTACTATTCCAACTAACAAATGCCGAGACTTTATCTGACAGCAGATTCCTTATCGATTTGAAATTATTATCATTGAACACACTATTTCAAAAGGTCTATATTGTCAAGTGTCTACAAAATATAATCTCTTTGAGTTCAAGAGTTCATGACAAAGTTTAAATTCACAAATAATATAAGCTATTACATGAGAAATAAAAATAAAAACACGTAATTTTTTTTATTTATTTGAAACTGTATATTTAATAAATTGTAGTGATATATTTATTTTTGACTTTAATAATGATTAGATAATAATTTAATTTAATTTCTATATTAACTTTTTAATAATGATTGTAATTATTAATATTATTTTATTTTATTTTACAAACTTTGTTGAAATGGAACTTTATGTCAGAGATTTATAAAGCTTCACTCAGCATCAAAATATAAGTTGATTAGGGTTAATTTAACTGAACATGCATACATAACTAAGAAAATTATTATAGAAAATATTTTTGAAAAACTTTTACAATATTTCACTTGATAGAATAATAAAAAATAAAACATTGTACATATTAATTAACAATAGTGGATTTCAAATATTAATATAAAGTTAAAAAAATACCTAATAATAAAATAAACAAACTTAATTTCACACAACAATTTCATAATCATTAAAAGGTCAATACATAGTTTGTACAAAGCACCTAATTGTGATCAATCTTTGCTTTGAGTTGATCAGTTCCTTAAGATCATGTTGTATGTTTACCAAAATTATATGAAAAAAAAAAAAAAAATTATAATATATTAAAAGTTTGAAATGTGTATACAATCATGCATAAACAATTTTGTTTTCACAAAACCTTTAAGTACTATTTCCTTTTAGTTCCAAAATATTTGACTGATTGAATTGGTCCATATCTAAAAATGATAGTAACCAATAATAATTAGTATATACAATAAAAACAAATACTTGTATTTTATTTAATTCTATCCTATTATTAATTTTTTGTTTTATACACCAATACTATGCCATATGCAATAAAAAAAAATAGTAACCAATGACACCAAATAATAAACTTTGTAAAAATAATTAATAAGTAACCTGTAGTCAAAAAACAGTTCTTCGCCAGATCTTATAAAACAACTTGCGAATATACCAATACGATAATCACAATTTACCATCAGAATTCTGGCGTAACAATTTGGCTTTGTAGAATGATTGGCAAATCTCATCTTATTACCCTTTCTTGTAGCATCAACAACAAAATCTTAAATACAAAATTAAATCAACATCAAATATATAATTAAAAAGCAATATCAAAAATAATTACTAATTTCAGTTGAAAAATAAAATTGTTTAATAATTATAACTTGGCATCATCCAGAAAATTTATAACAAATAATAAAAATTTTTTATTCAAATTGAGTCAAATCTTGACAATCTTGTACCTATTTATTAACTATTTTGATAGAAATGTTATATCAAAGTGGTTTATGGATAACATTTTTAAAAATAGAACCAAATTATTCCAACCAACATTCGATGTGATCCGCAGGACCAATAAAAAATCAGAAAATGTATGTGCAAAATATTATGATATATTTTTAGTTTACCAACAATCAAGATAATTGATGTTTTGTCGCCATCTTATGTATTTTTTGATGCTGAGTACGATGGTATTAATTAAAATATGCATGGTCAATAGTTTTCTAATTATTTGATTTTGAAAATTCAATATTTTCGGTTATTATTATAAAAATACCTACTATTTCAACACAGTTCTTATGGCGTTCTGGTTAAGACGCAAAATTTGAAAGCAACAGTACCGAGTTAGAATCTTAACTGGTAAACTAAATATTTTGAACTTTTTTCAACAGTGACTAACCAGAGACAACAAGATAAATATTGGTACTAACTATATTAGCAAATTAATGTTGATTTCCAATAATTAAAGCCTCTTTAATTTATTTTATTATGACATTTATATTTTATTGCAATTTGAAATTATTTATGGAATATTCATTAGGTGCAGGGGGATATATGAAAAATCAATTTTTGTTTTGCATTAATGTTGTAGGTATGTAAAAAAATTAATTTTAGTTCAACATTTAAGTTCAAAGCTTGTATATCAGTACGATATGTAAGATCACTGTACAATCACACAAAATATATACAAAAAACAAAAAACCTTAAGAATACTCCATAAATAATTTCAAACTACAATAAAATATTAATGTCACAAAAAAATAAAGTGGCTATATTTTCGTTAATCAACATTTATGCACTATAACATAATTTTTACGAATGTTTATCACATGTACATGTAGACAGTCACAGATAAAAAAAAGTGCAAAAATATACAGATTACTGGGGTTTGATTCGAACCAGCATTGCCACATGGCAGGCCGATCGGCTTCCCATTGCGCCACACTAACATCGATGAACATTGAGGTTAAAATAGTTGATATTTAGTATAACAACTGAAAATATTGAATTTTCAAAATGGAATAAAATAATTAGAAAACTATTGAAGCTCGTGTATTTTAATTCACAGTATCGTATTTAGTGTTGAAAAATACATTACCTACCAACCTTTTGGGTGTTAATTAGAAATATTATAATAATTTGTCTGAACTTTCTCCGATTTGTTTTTCAATCAAACCTTGAAAAATATTTAATTCTTTGTTCGCTCAAAATTTTATTACACCAAAATATTCGCAATAAAATTCTCTATTTAGGTATCAAGTTTCAAAAAATCGGTTGAACCAATTTTTATGCACATTAAAGAGTGTAATTTTAGATAAAACTAACAAATTTTATTCGGGAATTTTTATTCTACCCTAATTTTTACTCATTCTCTTTTACCTTGTCACTATTGAAATGGTAAAATGCTGAGAACCATTTTTTACTGTTAATCTTAGATTTATTGTATTCATACATACCTGGATGGTGCCAAGTTATCCGTCAAATATACTTAGATGCTTTGGATGCTTACCATGACTTAAATTAAATAAATAGCTGCACTTATATTTATCATAAATATTCCCACGTCGTTCAGCTTCATCTTGAGTGATAATTTCACCACAATATTCTGATATAAATTCATCTTTTTCAGCAGAATCTTTTAAGAATATACCCCAACCAGCAACATCTGATGGTGCCAACAACAAATGTTTATCTATAATAGAATGACAATTGGTTATACAGGTCTGATGCAGCATTTAATTATAGTATACTAACGAAGTCCTCTTTGAACATTGACATTATTGCATCTAATATTTTCAATATTAAACTGGTCCGCACCACAAGGTGTACAGTTATCTGGATCACATTCACGAACAGCTAAATAACAAGGACATCCATTTGTATTGCATTTAGACTTTTTGCACCGACAACCAAGAAATCGATTATGACCTAAAACATAAAAATTTAAACAATAAATAGTAAATATAATCTAAATAATAATTTTTAATATACATACAATCTGAAGGACATTGACAAAATTTTTCACAAAAATTTAATGTCATCACACATGGACACGATGAATCACATCTTTCATTAGGTGGATGAGAACACGGAGTATAACTATACCTTGTAGCAGAACTTCTCTTCACCTGTACAATTCTAGATTTATTAAGACGGGATTGCCAAACATTGAATTTTTTTTGACTGGGAGGAGGCGATTCATTTATTACTTTAACTGTAACATCATCATTTTCATTCATTGCAAATTCATAAACTTGTCGACAAGTTTTTGTTAACATCATCTGAGAGATGACACAATAATTATTTAAAAATGTGCGGCGTAATGCACGAAAGACAGTTTGATCTGACCCAGTCCATATTTGTTTTTCTTCTGTACTCAAACGTGGTAATAAAGAGAGTGGAGTTTTTGTTGATAACGTATCCTCTGAATTATATTAAAAAATGTATTAACATTAAAAATATTGAACACCATAACCAACTGATAAAAATGAATACCTTTACTACTGTTACCACCTCTATTATCTTCAACACTTTTATCATTACCCCGGCGTGAACTAATTTTTTTCGACAATTTAGCAGAACCTACTGGTTTGACACGATTTTCATTTTGAAGGGACAATACTTTCATATTATTAGTTATTCTATTAGTTTCTTCATCTCTAGCAGCGTGTTCTTCTGCTTTTTTTTCAGCAACGGCAGCTAATTTTTCTTTCACTCCGTCCTAAAGATTAAAATAAATGTTTTTATAAAATTTTTGAAATTGAGTAACGGATGTATTTCTTACAAGTAACATATAGCAGTCTTGACTACAGGGAGATGAAAATGGCTTTAATACAGGTCCTTTTAAGCCTATTGGAGAATTATGTTCTTTTTGTTCTACAAATCATTCAATTAAAAATTTAAGGAAATAAATATAAATTTGCAATATGTATATGGAAATGGATACATACTATGTAAATTACAATCATATATGTAACATTTTCTACAAAATAAACTCTTAAATGAATGTAAACTTCGTTCTTTTGAAACCGACTCAGCATTTGGTCCATCAATATTAGGAGTATACTCAGCTAGCTGAGTACCAGCACTAGAAGTTAATTTGATATATCTGCAAAACAAATTATATACATTTATAGATTGTCAACAGTAATAAAACAAACAAGCTCATAAACTTTGATAATGGAAGCTAAGGTTTCACCAATATCAGATACAATGAGTGTAGCAGGGGCTCATTTCCAGGAAATTTTGAACTTACAATGCGACAGTACTAAACACTCAATTAATCCATTACCAAAACACAATAATTAGGTTAAAGTTGCCATTTGTTCAAATACAGGGGCACATGTCACTGGTTTATCACTTTGAGCGCCGTCATTCTACTGGACCTTCCTTAAGTCCCAAAAGTGTTGATAGAATTTCATAGTTTTAAGTTTATAAATGTATTTTAATTTATTTCAGTTTTTAGTTTTACTAAATTATCATTTATACTTAAACCTATAATAATTATTAAATTAATAAAGTAATTTTATCAAATCAAATCATTAATATAATTTCTAGTTTTGATTTTTCATATTCGGTGATTAAAATACATAAATAATAATTTTTCATTCATATAAGAGTTTCACGTCCACTAAAGTCTTCAAACAAGCGAATGTTTGCAGAATTTATTCAGGGTTGTTTTTGTTCTGTGACACCAGCTGGTAACCGTAAGGTGATGAAACCTTGGCGGGCTGACTGAACTCCCCAAAGTACCAATAACCTATTGCTTATATGTATCAGTATATAATATATATCTTTGAACATACTCTGACAAAGAATTACGCAATACCACTACCTATCTACCTACATCAAAAGCAGTTAAAATGATAAAATTTAACACATTACTTACTTTTCTTTAAATTTTTCTGGATTTCCTTTATCGGGGAATGCAGCTGATATTGCTTCAAATATAACCATACCTGGAAACGGCCGATTAATTTTACTATCCGGTTTCATCATTTTTGGAGTCAATAAAACTTCTTTTTGCTGGAAATATTATTAGACATTATCCTTCAATATTTATAAATTATTATTATTTTTTTTAACTTCACCTGATAAGGTATGAGAGCATTAACTAGATCTACAAATATTTGTTCATCAAAGAATTTTTCTTGTTCTTCGTTGTGAAATTTGTTACCATAATTTGCCAATAGTTTATCATAAAAATTACTATCTTTGTCAATTTCTTCATCCCCAATATACGGCATATTATGTAATACAGTTTCATCCTCCACCTAAAACATTAAATGTGCAACGGAAATTAAATAAATTACATTATTTTGCAAGTCAGGCACAAAAATATTACCATTAAATTTGTCTGAATCGGGCTCCAATAATACATATTAGGAATAGGATCTACATTATTCAAAACTTTAATTGGCACATTCACGTCTTTACATTTAACACCATCCACGTTGGATATTTTTGCTCGCTTTACATTCTTTACATCCGCTTTTGATTCTACATCATGTGGAGGGTATTCCCAAATCGCTTTTCTAGATTGCAATCGTTTAAGTTCTTCAGCTTTTTTACCTAAATAAAAACACGTAAAGTATAACGTAAAAACATATAAAACACATAAAAAAATATAGTACTTGCCTTTAAGTTTTTTCAAATTATTCGTCCAATTCAAAACATATTCATCTTCTTCCTTAGTTTTTTTAGCCTGCAACAATTTTAGATACTCCTCTCTAACTTGTTCCTCCCAATTCACTTTGATTTTTTTCTGAGACATTTTCAGAAAGCGAATACAGATACAGAATATCAATTAACACAACCACTTAAAATACATAACGTATTCGCTATTCATTAATAGATTTACCTCAAAAACGTAAATGAATTAAGTCACGTGTTGAATAATATGTTGGAAAACGCATATTATATACACTATACAAGGTTGCCAACCAATCCGATTTTACCGAGACGTTCGCGCTCTCTATCTTCTCGCACCACAATTCAAAGCTATCTCGAAAAATAATGAATTGTATTTTGCATTGTATTTATATTTAATCTAAGGTTAACGGATAATTCCACTTTGGATATTCCTGTGCTAGTCATCGTGGCCAGTCATCCAAAGTAAAAGGATTTTAAACTTTAGAGTGGTGTCTATCTTAAAAATAGAACTATCGTTCTTATTACCATCTTTTATACAGTTTTATCTGTTCACGTTTGTATTAATTGGACAAAATGACTATCGTCATTATTACTTGTTGTAGGTAGTCATGTTGTACACAGTTTTGTTATCAGTTCGGGTAAAACCGAAGAATTAATTTGACAAATAATATCAAAATAATTTTATTTCATTCGTTCCGTGTTTATTTTGTCTGGATTAATTACTAATTAGTATTTTATTCTGTGTCTGTGGCCGTAAACTCATTTTAAGTGTACGCTTAAAATTTGCTTTAAAAGTTAAAACTAATATTGTATGGCACGCTTAAGAAATTTGACATAATTTTCTTTCACTGCAAAGCTTGTCTTTACCATAGCATAGATTAAATATATTTAATCTACGACCATAGCCACTTGAGAGAAAATTTGCAATCAGACATTTGACGGTACCTGTTACTAAGTACTTGTTGTAGTAGTATATTTACATACAGACACGTACCTACAGTAGCAAATTTTTAAGGACCATTTTTAGATTCTGAGCAAAGCAAAGAAAGCTATACAGCATACATTTTGGATCACTGTATAAACGCATAATATAGCGTTAGTAGACATTATGTTTGAAAACTTTCACGCACAAGCGCACGCCACGTAGGTTAACCACCGATCCCTTATGATGTGTGCCTTATTTGCTCCGTGTGGTTACAATGCGTAATTCATATATTTGCCGCTCTTTTATTTTACTTACAAGTTACGACGCACGCATAATGTCATATTTTTCAGTTTTGAAGTAGGTATCTAATGTAATATGTAATGTAATATTCATATAATAATAACTTCATATAATATGATGATATATTTTATTAAATATCGTAATTGCTGCAAGTTTACATGCAAATGTAAATATTTACTTGTTAAGATTATAAAACTAGAAGGAATTAAATTTAATACTTAAACTATTCATAAATTTAACAGATATCTTAACTTTTAAAATGGTTATTGTGATTCTTATGTAATTGAGAAATGGTGTTTGTAGCACCCCAGGTTATTTTTCATTACATAATTTTAGCACCCCTATATTTAAAATCTAGTTGCGCCTATGGTAGGCCGCACTATTCTAAAAGCATAAGCTATATCCATCTGGCTATCACCAAATGCCAAATACCGACAGAACAGAAAAATAATTAATTAAAATCAACCTATAACAATTAAGGTTCACACACGTCCGATCAGAGTCCGTTCCGATTTTTAATGTTCCGAATCTGGTATTCACATACATCAGATCCGATTTATTTGTTTTTATATATTTACGATTTATTTATCAATCAGTATGTAGTATGTACACTTGGATGGTAGAAAACAGACGTGTTGTGTTAAATTTTTCAAGTAATCGAAATACTTATCAAAATTACCAAATATAAAGTCGGATGCCAGTTCGCACATGTCCGATCCGGCACCGTTTCGGTCACTGACAATATTTTTTTGATCGGAGAGCGCTCGGAAAGCTAGGAACGAACACGGATCGGATGTGTGTAAATACATGCATTGAAAAACAAGGAGTTCATATTTCTGAGAACACGGATGCCTTGACGGAACGGACTCGGATCGGACGTGTGTGAAAGAACCTTAATGTTGTTTTATTATTTATTAGTTCTTAACTGTTATTCCTATATATACCTATTGTACACAGATAATTAAATTTAAAATAATCTTGTAGTTTATTTATGCTATATTATGTATGTATTCACCTAAGAGTACATGTTAGGATTTCACCAACAGATATATCAGGCTGAGATGATACACCCTTTACTTTTGGACCAATTAGTTGAACCAAATATTCAAAACATGTAGAACTCATTCTTAAAAAATTATAATACATAGCCGAATTTGATAATTGAAATTCTGATGTTTAAGCATATTGGTAATGTTCATACATTTGTCTACCCTTAAAAACTGGTCGAGCATGCCATCTGTTTTCTTTTATAGCAGGGCGAAAAGTATTTTATTAAGTACCTAATGAAAATATATAAATATTTTGAGACGAGAATATTATTTTCTAAATATTTAAAAGCCTGTCCTTCAAATTATACTTAACTGTACTAATTTATAAATAACCTCTTCTATTTTAATAGTCCTATAGCTGTTATTATAATTATTTTTCGTTTATATATACTTAAATCCTCGTGATATTGGTTCAGAGCATGTATATATTTTCGTTTAGACACATCTGAACATTCTGAACAGTATTGCTATTAAATATTATCTTCTATTTTTATAAAACAGCAAATTGGTAGGTAATTATAAAAAAATAGTAAACGCTTTTAACACTTTTAGACAATTCAAATTTTTAAGCTGTCAACGAATAAAAAAAGCCGGACATACATCGCACGACGGGTGGTATTTTCTTGACGGGCGTATTGAATTTTAAAGTAACAATAAATCATTTCTTCAGTAAAACGATTTTGAACGAAGGAAGTTAATAATATAAGAAAAAAAAAAAATGTTCGAAAAATGTCCAAAATTTTTTTTCACATTTTCAAAATTTTCTTGCGCCAAAATCTTTTTTATAGGATTTTCTA
>JAIPRM010012618.1:0-11988 GCA_025469315.1 Stegophylla sp. TES_Ste_2020 | reverse complement strand
AAATTTGACAAAAACGACTCGAAAACCATAATTTTTTGATCAGAATTTTATGAAAATTTAAACATAGATAGAAAATCATATAAAAAAGATTTTGGCGCAAGAAAATTTTGAAAATGTGAAAAAAAATGTTGGACATTTTTCTAACATTTTTTTTTTATATTATTAACTTCCCGCGTTCAGAATCGTTTTATTGAAGAAATGATTTATCGTTTCTTTAAAATTTAATACGCCCGTCAAGAGAATACCACCCGTCGTGCGAAATATGTCCGGCTTTTTTTCGTTCGATCGTAACAGTGAAAGCAAAATCAGGTCGAAATCTACAGGTCTTTAATCACGAAATCCCCTATTTCCAGAAAATTGTACAAACTTAACCGGAATAAAGTTCATTTGGCTAAGATTTTTTGTTTTTGTTTTTTCATTCTGATCATTTAAATAAAAAACTATCATCTTCCTCGATGTTGAATAGTACATCCAGAAGGCTCAAAATACAAATCATTTGATCAAAATTTCAAATTCGATATTAAATCTAATGTGTGACCCCTACACAACGTAGAATTAATCATGAAATTCCCTAAATGTTCCATAATTTCTGGATCGATTTCTGAAATCCACTATTCCCCCTCCCCCGCCCCCTTAGAATACGCGAAAATATAATAAATTATTTCACGACGTGTCTATTTTTACCCCGATAAATTTATTAATAATTCAATGCGAAAACGTAAATGCGAAAACTTGAGGCTTAAAAATATATATTTGGTTTTGTACGGTTAAACAACGTAAATATTTACATTGTACAGGGTTGGGGGAAGACTGAGGACAGGTCCATTGCAATATTTAATAATTATTCTCGTGTGTCACGCGGTTTATGGCGTGTAACCGCTGCTCCGAGATAGAATTTATAGGGGAGGGGAGTGAAGGGGCGATTTTCCCGAGCCTCCGATTTAATTTTTTTTTTTTCGATTCTGAGTGGAAAGAAGAAACTAATGTTTTGACAATCATGTTTCTTTTTTTTAAAAATACATTTTATATAGAAATACTTTTCCTACAGTTTCACACAATGATTCTATAAATTCTAATATTATTATAAATTAATAATCTAAAAATAGGCACTCTCGGTCGCATCTACTCGTATCGAAAATTAAACTTTCAATGCAGGTGTGACAAAAAAATATCAATTAGTGTTAAATGAATTTCGACTTTAAAAAAAAGAAAAAGGATAGTGAGGTTATGTTAAATTTTCAGCAAATAACATTAAGAATTCTAAATTGTATGATATAAAACATTACGAAATACAAGGCAATTCCGAAATTCTATATTGCTACCCAAAAGTAGTTAAATTACTTACATGACTGTATGGCACTAACTATTTCTATTAATGAGTAATAATATCAAATTTGAGACTTAATTAGTTATAGGGTTATAGCTAAATTACTAAAATCGGTTTCATAAATATCTCGATTAGGTGCACTTAGCCGTTTTTCCAAAAAATGTTTGGTAGTTTTCCCTTGTTATGAGAAAAAGTATTGAGAATTTTGAAAAACGACCGAAAGTATTGTCGCAGTGCGATTTCTAACCTAAAAATTTATGTTATGAAAAAAATGTTGGACTAGTTTTTCTATAGGACGTGTTGTAAAAGAACGAGGTTCTTCTTGAATCTAAAATATTTAGAAATTTCTCCTCCTCGAAAATAGAGTCAGAAACGTCTCTGTGTATATGTAACATGAAATATTTCCACGAATATAATATTATCTACTCACAATAACTCAAAATACAAAAAACGTGACGATTTCGTAGAACACGTATTGTACAGAAATATTTAACGATTTTAATATTGTTTTTTCCCTTATTAAAATTCTAGTAAATTAATTATTGATTCCCAGACTAAATTCCCAGACGATATAAAATTCCCCGACTTTTCCAGAATTAACATTATTCTGAAAAACGTTGGTGTGAATAGTTTTTATAATGTTTCAAGCGGAAATGGCGGGGGAGATGATATATTTTATATCGCCATACCTTTGGAAGAATTTTTCGAAAAAAAAGATATTTGATATTATGAGTTAGGTATATTTTATGATTTAATTTGATAACTATAAAAAAAAAAATACAAATTTATTCGTTTAAACGAAATTTCATTTTAGATTCTCAAAATATGTATTGGTTTGACGGGAGGAATAAGTGCCAGTAAATTGAAAATTATGTTAATGAATTTTTAATTATATGATCATTATTGACCATTATCGCGATTAATGAAATATGCACGGATTATTCAGCTATGAAATCGTTAAACGTAATCAATTTAAATCTGACTATTGCAGCTGTTCTGTACAATAATTAACTAAAGCTCCGCTAGGAATCGTTTTTAATTTTAACTTTTTTTCATTCGGCACGCCCTCCACGAGTATTCCACCCGAGTAGTGAATGATACCCACGGTGCGATATTTGACCTGCGTTTTGTTTTTCCGAGCGTCTATTTGAACGGTCTGTTACTACGATGATGACGAGAACAATGAGCCGCGACTGATATAATTGAATAAGTTAAGTGTTAAGCAACAGACTGAAAATAGATTGAAAGGAATTGGTCATGAATTAGTTAACATAATTCGATTTTTTTTATACACGAGTTCTCTATTTTTCCTGTTGGATGCCGCTGAGAGTTATTCCTGAAAAAATGTTTACATAAAAGTAAAAAAAATAAAAAATACTTTGTTAAACCAACACGAAATCTTCGCTTCGTTCGGAATCTTAAAAAAAAAAATAATACATTAAGTAATTCAGCGAAAACAAACAACTGCAGTGTTTTACACGGATTTATTATAAAAAGGTACGGGTGACGTTTAGGGTGGGTTATTTGGGGGGGGGGATGATGGTTTTTTCGCGCCACGAAAACATTTCAAAAGTCGGTAGTCGCCCCTTACACGACAATAATATCACCTTTTTTATATTATTCTTTTAAATATTTTACTGTGCAAACTGTATACCATCGAATGTAGATGTACCACAGAATAAATGAACACAAAATGGCCAATTAAAAACCCGTCTGCTATTTTGAATGCAAGTACCAGTTTGACCGCAGAACTAATATTGATTATTTCGATTTTATGCTGCGTTTGACAACACTGTAACGGTTCTCCAACAGGGATCTGTACCTCTGTCCGACATATACTCATAAGAATAACATGATAAGAACATATATAGTGATAAGAATATAATGTTGTTTTGTACAGATGTACCGGTACAATCACGTAAAAACGTATCATGAAATTTATTTTTTTTTCGGATAGTGCTGGTATTCAATATGGTTGACGTTTTTTTTTTTCACTTTCCTCGTAAAAAAAATGAAATTTTTTAACTGTTTATAATAATAGCCACCAGTTGATTTAACCAATTTTTCGGAAATCATAAACAATTTATCATGCGGTGGCATAGCCTGACCAAATATTTTAGTTATTATAGTTTCATCTAGTTCGGATCAAAAAATGATGATTTCCGACTCGTTTTTGTCAAATGTCGGGTAGTTTTTTCTAAAATAGAAAATTGAAAAATTGAGAAATTCAAAAAATGACCTCTTTAGAGTACAATCTAGAGGCGAATCCGGTTTCAAAAAGTTACCGATCGAAACTTTTGGACAATTATTTCCGTACGAAAAGTTTTACACAGAAAAAAAAAAAAATAAATAAACATCATTGTAAAAACGCTACTGGCTTCTTCACTTCGTTCAGAATCTAAAATAAATAAAAATATAACGCGGAATTCAATTACTATGTCAAATAATCGAAAGCAATCAATCCAAAATTGTATACACTTCATATACGTTATATATACACACCTACTACACGAGAGAAAAATACAATGCAGATTTATAGGTATACACATAATAATTATTATTATTGTTGCCACGGCGAATTATGTACTGGGATTTAAATATTATGAATGCTGTTTAAAGTAGGATTTTGTCAACGTTATTTATTTATTTATTTTTTTGTTTGGTTTTCTTCCTTTATAAACCACAGTGAATGCAAACGCAAAACGAACGCAAAACGAACTGAAAACACACGCACACACACACACACACACACACACACACACACGCACACACTGAAAATATTATTTCAATTTGAAATACAAACCGGATATACATTTTTCAATACACGTATTAATTGTAATATGCGGAAAAAGTTTTTATGCCTTCGAATTACTTTTATAAAATATATAACCTCACTGAGTTCTTTCTGGAGTGGAGCGAAGCAGCTCGAGGTTTTTAATACGCCGATATTTCTTTCTTTAAATTGAATAATATGTAAGAAAATAATTACGGAGAAAAGTTCGTCGACATCCGTCATTTGTTGGATCAACAGTCATATTTTAATGTCGTAATTCCGATTTTAAAAGGCTAGTGAAAAATTATTCATTCGGCCGACCTTTAAGAAAATTCTACTCTGATCGTTTGGTTAAGTTAATAATTTCTATCGGATTGAGAATCAAACGTTTTTGGTAAAAATATCACAAACAATACGAGAGTATTACAGAATTTTCATAATTCTATATTTATTATCCAAAAAGTGATCGAATTGTTTTTGAAAATTTTCCGTTTGAATTGTACCGTTTCTGTTAACGGATAGAAATTTCAATTTTCTGTACTATTGCTATAATATTATTTTGATAGCTACAACCGAATTATAATAATGTCAATTTCGTAAAAATATTGGTTATGGCATATTTTATCGTTTTTATTCGATTTTATTCTTGTTTTTTTTTTCGGAATAACTGATGGGTATACCATGCAATCCAAAGTCTCTACTGGAAATATATCATATACACCAGTGTTTCCCAAACAGGGGGGCGCGCCCCCCTTGGGAGGCATGTACACATTGCTGGGGAGGCGCGAACAAGGTGTTTGCAAAGTAAAAATTTTAATTAATGAATTGAAAAAATTAAAGTAAAGTATAATATATAACAAAATTGATGAAAATTAATATGCACAGGGGAGGGGGGCGAGTGGAAATATTGTGTTGATAAAAAAAATTAAACACTTGTTTCTTCGCTCCGTCTAGAATATAAAAGCATATTATTGTCACGAGAAAATTATTTAAAATATAATGGACTTACTTAAATAGCCAAATGACCAATTAAGTCCAATTATCTATAAGAATATAGTGAATAATATAACACATTTAATATTTAAATCAAAAAAAAAAAATCGATCTATACTCGTTTAAAAATTATAATTGAAATAATAATTATAATAAATTAATAGAAACATAATGCAATTTAAAATTTACTCAAGTACAATCAGTGGCGGATTTTCAAAAATTTCCTAGGGAGGGTCCAGAAAAATGATTACGAATTTCAATGATATTATTATTATATATCCAAAAAAACAAGTCTTAACTGTATTAATTATTAAACTCTATATTATGGCGCGTTTTCAAAAATCGATGTAAAATAGGGAAAGATCCAACAAAGTCCAGGACCTTTCCAACAATGACCAACAAATTGAATAGTACTTTTATGAATTATTTTCAGAAATTTTTTTAAGAAGTTGAGTATTTCGGGTGGCGCATTTTCAAAAATCGATGTAAAATAGGGAAAGATCCAACAATGACCAATACTTCCATACTTTCATGAATTATTTTTTGAACTGTTTTAAAAAGTTGCGCCGCCGTTGGCGTGAAGTTAACGACACAAAAATGTAAAAATTATAAAAAAATAAAATACAATCCAACAAACTTGGGAACCTTGTTGGATAGGTTTCGTTGATGACTTCACGTCCGGTCTGTGCATTATCATTACTGCGAAGAACTATCATTACTGCTGCAGACGATTGATATCAAACTAAAAAAGTGGAACTGTTGAATAATGAAAAATAATAATTCAATATTAATTATTATTATTATTATTTCAGAACATATTTCAAAATATATAGACAAAAAGTGTATACAGAGAATAATCGTGTTTATGACTGCATGTAATAAAATATAAATATCGGCGTCTGGGAGGGGTTCAGATCCCCCGGACCCTCCCCGTAAATCCGCCACCGAGTACAATATAAATTTATATCATAAATATCAAAAATATTCATCAACCAGCTGTAAATTGAAAATAAACACATTAAGTAGGTGACGTAATTGTTTTCGCTTTTCAGTCCTTAAAAATTAAATTAAAGTTTATAAAAAAAAAAAAAATGTTAAAATTGATTGAACAGCAGAAACAAAAATATTGATTTAAATTAATTTTATATACATGTTTGTGTGTGTAAAAACATGTTTTAAAGAATGAAACTATTATACGTGTACACAGATATCTCGTGACTGGTATCTATATATATGAGGTATCGTAGGATCTTAACGGTCTCCATCATCATTTTGATGAGTTTCTAAAAATAATTTTTTATTTATTTTTAATCACGACGAAGCTTTAAAAATCGATTCATTTGTGTGCGTATGCTGCACGCGCGCAATGCATGTATTTACATCAATATTGATAAATTTAATTAACGTTTTCGGTCTCCCTAAAAAGACTCACTTTATATTATGATAACGACGTATAATTATGACGTTAAAAAAAAAACAAAAAAATATAAAATTTACTATGTGTCAACTATATACAATAATTATTAGGTAATCCTGTTATGTATGGATTGTACTCGAAATTAAAACGTTACATTGTTTACAAGCCGTTTGAAATAATGATAATAATAAAAATTATTAATTTTTACTTGTAACACCAACTTAAGTAGGCGGCGGGACCCTATTAACGGGAAAACGCGATTAATCACATTGAACACCGTTTTAACGATTCAAATAACATTATTCATATATTATATCATAAATGACCACACATGTGAATGAGGAATACAAGGAGGTTATAATTATTTAACTTATACAGTATATATAACAGCGAATAATAAATTAATCTATGTACAGATTAAGGATAATATGAGACGTCTATTTTCAAAACCAGCTCTAAGCAATTTTTAAAAATTTTCACACATAGAAAAAAAAAAACGAAAACCAGGTTAAAATGAATGTGTTAATGTTAAAACTCATTGCAGAATTTCAAAATGTATCTCGTCAAAGATTCGTAGTACATGCGCACGCGCGGTGTATGTTAAAAATATTTAAAAAAACAAGCATATTATTGGTTTTGAGCTACAAATCGTCAAAAATAAGTTAGGATTCTATAATCAACCCTTAATATAGTTCTTTATAGTCGTATTAGATGTTTAATAATATTTTTACATGCCATAAAATATGTTTTGAGCATTCAGGAAACCAAAAAAAAAAAAACTTTTTGAAAATAATATGTTCTTATAGGTCGAGAGACTAAACTGATATGTCATAATATATATGAAGCGCGTTAGAACTCGCTTCAATTTTTACATCCGATTAGAACTCGAGCGCAGATTAATAATCATTTATATATTTTATTACAGAATGTGTACCACGTTTTCGACCGCAGTTAATTTCGATATCGTGAGAGAACGAGTTCAATAAAATCCGACTATATTACTCGCGCATCGGCGCACATTGTCGTAAAATAATATTGTAATAATACGATAATATATTTCACTATTATAATTGTTATAATAATAATAATAATAATAATATAATACCGTAGCGACGCCGACGAGTACAAGACGAGAGACGCGACCGGGGGTGTAACTCGAAATTATTAATCTTCATTTCATTTCGGTTTTGTTTCCAGCACGTCATCAAAAGTCAAACAATTATTACAATACTATGTGCTTCGCCGCGACACTAATACATCCGTATGCACGTTAATATATTGTAATATTATATTATTATTATGTTCTCCACAAACATTCATTAGTCATTATGCTCATTAGGAATTAATACGTCGTCGTCGTCGTCGTCGTCGTGCGTTCCCACATTAATATAAACACGTCCGTGTATATGCCATATACCGAATGATTATATTATATGAATTCGCATCGATCTCGTGATGTTATTGTTGTGATGAAACGTCAAAACGAACCCCCCCCCCATTCTTAGCCCGTAGGCTAGAGATTGAAAATAAAATCCGTATCGATGCGTTTCCACCCCTGTGCGTAATATTACGTTGTCAATAGTTATAGGTAAAAATATATAGGCGAAAATGGGAAATCTTTGGAACTCAGCCCCTTGAAATTTACTCAAAACCTCTCGAGAATTTTTCAATTACATTAAGCAAATACCGTTTAAGGGCTCTAATTCTAACAAATAAATATTTTAGCCCTCGATCCCAAATTTTTTATTCTACTTACCCAAATGGTGAAGAGATAAAAAAGCTTGCTGTTTTTTACGTTTACGGTCAACGCCCTCTGAAACGGGCGAGAAAACATGAAAAATTTTACTAAATAGATTTTCACCTGTAAATACCAAACATTAGATAAACTTAACATTTTCAAAGAGATACCGTAAAATATTGATGCTTTGTGATTTTATTTAATATTATAAACACATAATTGTTTAAATCAATAAAACCTATTTTATAATATTGTATATAACTGCAAATCGCCTAAGTAATTATGTGGTGAATAATAATGATTTAATGTCAGTGTATTCTGCAGATACTGTGGCCCATAGACCAGGGATTCTCAAAGTTTTATGAACACTGTACCCCTTTTTACAAATACATTTTTTTGGGAACCCCTTCTTAGTTGCTGAACTAAAATCTATATAAAAATTTTTTAAAGACTTACACATACATTTTTATTCGATTAAGATTAAGTTATTGAAAACTGATTCACAAATAATGTTAAAAACTAATATCGTTTATTCCGAAGAAATTAGTGAGAAGGGTACTTATAGATTTCAGAGTTTTTTCCTCTATTTTAATTTAAAGGTTTGTTGGCCAGGCTCGTACCCCTTAAAAAATTTTGAACACTCCCAAAGGGTACGCGTACCACAGTTTGAGAATCCCTGCCATAGACTGTTGCACAACAGTATAAGCCTTATTTAACGTGGTTTCGCTACAAAGCCGTTGAAGTTTAAGTCCTTGTCGTGCAACTTTACCAGTTGTATCGTCGTCGTTTTCGATGTTTTTAATCTATAATTACTGCGCTTGATGAGCTATAAGAAGAAAATAATATATCAAAAAAAAAAAAAAAAAAAAAAATGATTTCTCCTTCGCCGCGTAAGAATTTACTAGAATTAAATCGAAATGAAAACTACGATAAAATATTCAAGAGGAAGTGTATATGAAAAAAATTCGTTTAAAATTTAGAATTCAGAATATTTTTCTTGGAAGACGAAAGCATAACGATATTATAATATGTATTCGATAACCGCGCGTTCGCTGTACCCATCCGTATTTACAAATAACTTTTTTTTTTCTTCTTCTTCTCGAGACTTTTACCGCCGCGGTTACTACTATATACAATATTATATTATATTCAACTGTAGAACGAACGGCAAAACTTTATATTATGATTATAATATTATATACATTTTTTTTTTCTTCGAGAGAAACCGCTGAAGTTGATTGAAATTGAGTGCTTTGGAGTTCTTTTCTCTTTCCGAAACCCTTCAAGAACGCGAAAGTTTCGCCGGAAAATGACAATTACGAATTACGTGCACACAATTGACACAAGCATGAGAAAAAAAAAAGTCCTAAATACATACCATTAGAACAAAACTCGTGGACCGCGTTCGAAATGCGCGCGCAGTAGTCGCACAAAACACAAATCAAACTTTTGTAAATATTATACACTATAGTATTATAAGAAAAGTTATGTAGACTCTATTCGGCCGTGTTATATTGGAATAAAATGTATTACTCGGTGTCCGAACATGTGTCTGAAGATCATCTCGGCGTGAGTTTATGTTGTTGTATTTTATTCACTCACATTGTAAAAAATACTGCGTGTGTGTGTGTGTGTGTGTGTGTGTTTTTTTTTATTTGACTTTTGTTTATTGTTTCATTTGCCGCGTGGAAACGTTTCCGTTTAAAACTATCACTTAGAACTTAAAAAATTATCAAAATAGCGGTAACATAAAATTTGTTTATGACGTGATAGGAAAGTATGAAACAAAAAAGAGATTCGAGTGATTGTCAACCAAAGAGAATGCAAAAAAATACTCTAACTTCCTTGCCCTAATTATGACATATTTCTCGTGGTTTCGACGCTCAACCGTTTTTCGAAATTTCGAGTAGGTCGTTTAAAATTCTATTAATGCAATAACGATAATAATTATGACGTTATTCGAATACAGTTATCCTTACGGTCGAAAGATCATATCGCGACGAACAATAAAATTCAATTGATTTTTTTTATATTCCATTTAGACACATAAATATTCATATTATTGCAGAAAGCGCCGATAAAACGTCATTAGGAATCGAATTAAAAATTACATCCAATATATGAATAAAATTTGTACTTTGCTCAGTCGTGACGAGTGTTCTCGATGATTGTTCACTGCCGATTTGATTTATATGTGAAATCAATACTTTACTTTTCATAGTTTTGTATATCAAATTGTTTTATCCGGTTTTAGCGAAATTAAAAAAAAAAAAAAAAAGAAAAGTTTTATTATAAATTATCGCACTTACCAACAACCAAGTAACAAATATTATTGAAAACAATAATTAAGCGCTCGTGAACATTTATAATAATTATAATAATAAAAACAAATTATTGCGTTTTCTTTTGTTGCAGGTAAGTATCTATTTGAGTTTGAGCTCGATTTGGATCAGTTCGCGTATACTTGGTCCAAATATGTGGTAAATTTTAATTGTTTTCATTAAAAAAAAAAAAAAAATGAGAGAGAAGTATATAGTTTACACCATGGGCATTCTTCGCTCCTCGGCTAGGACTTTGGTTACCCATATTATAATATAATAAATAGAAACGATAAATAATTTCTTTAATATAGCATAATTATTTTTCTTTGAACAAGAAAAAAAAAATGTTTTATACCTAACCAAAACATATCTTCGTTTCACTCGGTATCTAAAATATTTATAAAAACTAAATTCAATATTTTTATTTCATACTCAGTGTGTTGTTATGCATATTTTTGATTCTTTTATGCAAAACATTTTCGATTTTATTGATGCAATTTTTCGGATAACATATTTTTTTTACCCCTAAATATACAATTTAATACTATATTTAATACTATTATAAAGGTTTTTAACGGCGAGAAACGCTGATTGTTGGCCGATATTTTGTGTAGTTTTTCAACCATCCACCCCCCCCTTCCGTTTTCGTCGCGAAACCGTAGCGCTTCTGACATTTTCCCGTTCCTTCGCCTCTCCCTGCCTCCCAACAACCCCCTGTCTTAGTGCACATCACATCGCGGGCCGGGCGTGTTATATACCCTTATGTTTATCCACCCGTATACATCGACGACGTCGACGGACGTGAAGAAAAACGAGCACATTTTCTTTAGCTGTCGATAAAAAGAAAAGTGACGCCGAGTCCGTAATTTCGAGTTTCTTTGAGCCACTCCCGTCTCTCGAGATGTATCACTAATATAATATTATAGCCCGTGTCGATTTTATCGAGTTAATGATTTCGATATTTCAATAAATTTTTTGTCTAATCAACGCTACACTTATACCCCCCCCCACCGCGTCTTCCTTTGGGTCACCAAAAGACACGAGTCGGTATTTTTCCCATCGTCTAAAAAGCAGCCAACGGCCGAGTGGCTTAAAAAAAATAATAAATCCAACCAAAAGTCTGTACGTTTTTTAGCATTTCAATCGCAGAAAATCGCGACAAACTGTGTAGGGATGCAGGGAAATCCATCTCGCGCAAACCATTAATTGGGTTGATTTTTCGTCGAAACTATAAATAGAGACAGAAGTATTATACTAAAACATGTTTAAATTTTTTCTTAAACTCTGAAATGGAAAAAGCCGGACATACTTCGCACGATGGGTGTACTTCGCACGACGGGTGGTATTCTCTTGACGGGCGTATTAAATTTTAAAGAAACGATAAATCATTTCTTCAGTAAAACGATTCTGAACAAAGGA
>JAIPRM010012617.1:0-11988 GCA_025469315.1 Stegophylla sp. TES_Ste_2020 | reverse complement strand
AAAATGTTTAATTCTTTGTCCGTAAGAAATTTTATTACACCAAAATATTCGCAATGAAATTTTCTATCTGGACACCAAATTTCAAAACAATCGGTTAAGCCAATTTTCTTATATGTACGTTAAAGTAAAACGAAGTAAAGTATAGACAAGAAAGCCGGATATAGTTCGCACCACGAGTATTCTTTGCTCCTCCGGTCAGATATTCTCTCGGTGGACGTGTAGAATTTACAAATTTACATTTAAATGCAAAATGCTTTTTTTTTTTTTGGTTATTCAACAAACAAAAGAACCAAAAAAAGTACATTTTATTATGTGTTGTTGTGGGTCGCCAAATTTGGGGGAAAAAAAATCACCAAAACGAGTCGTACCATAAAAACGTTTGGGGGAACCTCTGTTAATAATAATAGACGCTGTGCTGTCACTCGAATACGAGTCTCAAAGAGGTTTGAAAAAGGACCGCGGAAACGAGAATATACGTTTTGAACACCACTCCACCGAGAACGTCCCGAGTTAAACGTCTCTCGCGACTATAATACAACGCCATTCGGAAAATTAACTGTTAAACATTTATATATGCGGCGCTTCGCTACTCTCGATTCAAGTGCTGTGGAAGACGGCGGCGACGGTAACGTGCAACTGCTTTAGGCGTAATTTCATTAAAATGTTAGTTGTGGCAAAACTAAATTTCCCGTGCTACACAAAATCACACGCGGCGCTTGAAATTATACACACTATTTCTCCGCGAGGACTATTATTTTGGATTCCGAGTGGAGTGGAGTGAAGTGGCCAGAGAGCTTTTTCATTGGATGTTTATTTATTATTTTTTTTCTCTCTCTTTACGGAAATGTAAAACTTTATCGTGTACAGAAATACTTGTCCTGCTGCCCAAAAGTGTCTCGTACTGCAGCAGTAACTTTTTAGAGATCAGAAATCGCATTCGGGCGGGTAAAACGTTAATTATTATTTAAAATTCTTAACATTTTTCAAAAAAAAAATAAAAAATTTTTCATAATTAATAGGACTACGAATCTTAAATTAGTCAATTTTTTTTTATTTCATAACCGTTTAAAGATAGAATTTGTATAAAACTGGTAATTTTTAAGTAAAATTATTTTATGTTTATTTTTCAATCAGAACCTCATAAAACATTTTATTTTATTTTCTAGATTTCCCACTTGTTTTTCTACCTGTGGTGTGACTTTCATGAAAGATAAGTCTCGATTTGAATTTCCTCATACGAGATTTTAGATTCTGAACGAAGTGAAGAAGCTAGTGTTTTTACAATGATGTTTATTTATTTATTTTTTTTCTGTGTACAACTTTTCGTATGGAAATACTTGTCAATAAGTTTCGATCAGCAAACTTGTTGAAACCGGATTTGCCTCTATATTGTACTTTAGACTACCCAAAATTTGACAAAAACGACTCGGAAACCATCATTTTTTTGATCCGAACTCCATGAAAATTTAAACATAGATAGAAAATCATATAAGAAAGATTTTGGCGCAAGAAAATTTTTGAAAATGTGAAAAAAAAATTTTGGACATTTTTCTAACAGAATCGTTTTATTGAAGAAATGATTTAGAGTTTCTTTGAAATTCAATACACCCGTCAAGAGAATCCCACACGTCGCGCGAAGAATGTCCGGATTTTTAGTGCTAGAAGTCTCGAGCCCTGATAATAACGGTTTTTCGATTATCTGATACACACACACACACACACACACACACACGTCCTTTATTCCTTGATTAAAAATGTATTTACATGTATAAATAATATGCGACGGAATTCAATTTCAATTGAATTGTGTCAGTACGGCACACTAATATGTTTTATTAATTTCGCCTTTTAAAATACATACAGCGCCTGAAATTATTTACAGTTTTGCGAAGCGATTGTATTTGAGAAGAATTTCACATATGATTTTTCAGTTTGTATGCATTAGACACTACGATTTAATAAATTATTCACACTCGTTTGAATACACCCAAATATTTGTTTGTTTTCGTTGTTCGCGGACGAGAATTCAATAATAATAATAATAATAATAATAATAATAATATGTAATTATAAATTTGAGTTCTCGAAACCGTTTACGTATACGCGACGACGACGTCGTTGAACGCTTTGTAATACGTAATAACGAATTTTCGATTATGTGTTTGCGGTTTTTCGACGACGAGATTAATAATTAATATTTAATACATTTTAACGTTCTGAATACGGACGGTTTCCAACCGAATCACAGCGGTGCCACAGAAAGTTGATTTAGTCACCAGAGGTTCCCAAACTTTTTTTGCTACGACCCATTTTGGTCATTTTTTGTTCAATTTTGGCGACCCACAACGATAACCTAATGTCCTTTTTTTTTCGTTTTTTTGTTTCGTTATTTTGCTTGAATAAGATACTGAACAAAAAAAAAAAAAAACATTCTGTATTTAAATTTTTATCTAATTATTCATTTATTTATTACAAAACATGTGTGATGGTAAATATTTAAAATTATACAAGTGTATACGATTAAATGAATATTACAAAAAAAAAAAAAAAAAATGTATATTTTATAAAAATTTGCACAACACTTCACACCATGTGGATTCTTAACTCAAAAAAAAAATACCTTCCCCAAAAATATTTTTCATATTATTGCCTGCAGTCTATATTTAAATTTATATAAAGTTTCAATTGCATTTTTGTCTAATTTAGAGCTGTTTTTCTCAAATTTTGAATAACCATTGAGAATTTTGAATAATATACACCCTACCGAAAAAAATAAACATCATTGTAAAAAAAAAACTAGCTTCTTCACTTTACTCAGAAAAGAAAAATTTAACGCGACCCACCAAAAAATTTAATCACGACCCACAGTTTGGGAACCTCTGTTTTAGTGGGACAAAATTAGATTTTTTTTTTTTTTGAGTCATTATTGAAACCCAAAATAGCATTTAATTGAAAGATAGCTATTGATATGGGTTTTTAAACCTGTAGCTCGCGTCATGCAGTGTACAGAGTGAATCACCTAATGGTCTATGACAAGGGTTCCCAAAATTTTTTGTCCAGCGGTGCCCCCTGCCCCAAGAAGATTTTTTTTTAAAGCTAAAAATGAAGGTTATATTTAACATTTCCATATTATTCCAAAACGAAGTGTGATTTTTTCATAATAATATTGTTGTTAGTATTTACTACCTTATTCGTTGTTAACGGATGTGAATTTAGTTTCGATGTTTCAAAAGTAAAAATTAGTGATGGGCACACTATCGAACAGTCACTATCGATAGTCATTCGATAGTGGACTAATCGATAGTATCACTATTCGAACTGTTCGATTGTTTTACAATAATTCGAGTTATTAGAGAAAATAATAAAAATTAAAAATCCTTTGTTTTTCCGTTTATAAATATTTTCATAATTCACACTTAAACGTTATCAGTTATGTTACTTGTGTTAGTTTCATAACTTATTCGTATTATTTATAAAACCATAACATTCTTTCGAACCAATCGACAATAAATACTATTCTAGCCGTTCGATAGTGAATACTATTCGATAGTAATGACTATTTGAAAATTATTCGATAGTTTTTCAAGCTATTCGATAGTTTAAATTGGAAAACCTGCCGTTCGGTCATGTAAAATATATTCGAACAGCATCCGATAGTTTTCTTGAACTATCGAACAGCATTCGATAGTGCCCATCATTAGTAAAAATCGATACGTCGATGATATTATTATCAAACCAAAATCGCCCTATCCCTGTCATCTGTGTTCGTCGAAAGGGAAAAGTCACGTCAAACATTTCGTGTAATAAAGGTTTCCTGTCGGCAGAATTGAATATATTATTGTTATTATTAGGGTACACGTGTAACACGAGCGTCGTAACACAGCCCGTACACAGCCGGTTTTCACTGTCGCTTATTACCACCCCGTCGTCGTCGTCGTCGTACGTACACTGTGCACGAAAGTTGGGGGGGGAAAGCTTTGGACATCAATCATTCGAGCGCACATTGTTATCAGAGGGGCCAATTACTTCGGTCAATATTATATAACACATAAATTCGGTTTTCGGCGAAATTCCGTCGACTTTTTAGATTAGTCCCCCGGTGTTGCGCGAGGACCACGAGGACCCTTTGTTTTCAATAATTATTATTATTATATCGTCGTCGTGTAATTATCTAAAAGCTTGTACAGCGAGCAGCAGCAGCAGCAGCAGCAGCTGACGACGTGTCGAGCAAAGTTTCCGACGGAAATTTATAAATAAACCGTTACGATTCGCGTCGAACGACGTTCGATAACCTTGTCAAACGCTCGTAACAAATAATAATATACATACGTAATTAATTAATTATTAATTATGAAATCGTGTCAGTGCCCTATATTTTTGACTTTTATTCGAAAGGCGTGTGTGGAGTATAATTAGTTTCCACTACGGTCACAGATGTGATGTGATGTGCCGTGGTAATATTTCCACATAATATCCTTTTTTTTTTTCCTAAATGGTTTTTTTTTCCTATACTGTGCCGATGAACTACTCTATTATGGTTCACTACTTTGTAGTATACACAAGATTGTACATTGCATAACCTGAAATTTAAATTGACTTTAACGGTTTCAAGTTTAACTGCATTCAGTATTAAAAAATATATTTAAAAATTATCAAAGAAATAATCTAAAGCATAGGTTCTTAACCTTTTCTGGTTCATGAACCCCTTTCAAGTAAAAAAAGTTTAACTACGTACCTCCTTTCCCTCCCACCTAAACGATGATTTATCGTTTCTTTGAAAATATTCAATACACCCGTCAAGAGAATCCCACACTTTTATTTATCTTTTTTGCTTTTTTTGTAGAAGACTGTATGTTAAGATTTCGGTATCGCTTTGCGTTATTTTTAATATTTCTAAAATTTTATAAACACGTGGACACGATAAAGCAAAATAAGGATTACATTCATTATGAAATGGCTCACGTGTATTAGTTTTAATATTAAATTAAAATTATCGAATAGTCACTATTGACTGTAATATTTCCAAAAATGACAAAATATATTAATACAAGCAGCATTA
Organism: Stegophylla sp. TES_Ste_2020; assembly: GCA_025469315.1. NCBI lineage: Eukaryota > Metazoa > Arthropoda > Insecta > Hemiptera > Aphididae > Stegophylla > Stegophylla sp. TES_Ste_2020. The sequence goes on along the minus strand of JAIPRM010012617.1, from coordinate 6,929 downwards.
AGTACAGCATACAGCATTATAGGGGAATACTAGAGTTGTCTCCACAAACACTCGGGTGTGTTGTAAATGATATTATGTTGATTATTTATTGTTCATACCATAGAGTGAAGAATATATAGAGGGGCAATACCAGAGGGTGGCTATAGCTCAATTTATATGAAGCAAGCAAAAGGGCGAGAGTCATAGTAACCATATATAAGAAAAAAAAATCCTTAGGTTGTTATGTTTGGTACACTGTAGTCTAGCGTTAGATAATATACCCTTATCAGTTATCAATAATCATTGTTTGTTTCTTTGATTTAGAATATCGTTGATCATTCCACATGTTCTCTTTTGAGTTCGCTGTTCACTGAATGTTGTGTTTATTTAGTTCTTAGTTGTATTTAAATAATTTGTAATTTGTAATTCTCTACTTCCAACATACGCACCAATTAACGGAAGTAGATACATCAATTAAAATAATATTTGTTTTGTATTTTATTTTATCAATAAAAAATTTAATAGATAATAGTAGTTTTGTATTGTCTGGTATTTTTATACTGAGCATTTGGTCACTCTGACGCTCGCCCTTTTGCCTGCTTCATACTGGTGCAATTATATGGCATGGCCTCTCTATACATTCTTACTGTATGGGCAATACCGTATACTGTTACGTATAGTGAATTGAAACAATCAAATACGGAATACGCTAAGAGTGATCATTTTGAGAAAAATTAATTTGTTTTTCTTATTTGGTTGGTAACACTTTAAATTTTCATATTATCATATTAGATAAGATAATATACAAAAAAAAAAATAACATCAATTTCAAACTACGATAACAGTTCCTTATCAGTGATCCGATTGAGCAACGGATGCAATGTTTCGATACGGTAATTTGATTCTTTTCAATTGGTCCACTCTAAGCGTATTCCATTTCAATGCTTCATAATATAGGCGTACGTATGGCCATACTTTGTACAGAATTATTGTACATTATTGAAGAATCGATTTATCGTTTTCGGTGAGAACAAAATATGTCCGGCTTTCTTGTATATATATATGTATATATATATTATACTTTATTTCAAATGCGATGTCGAGAAATGATTTCCGTACAGTCCGCGAAACGCTCTTACGAACGCGGAGATTATTTCCGTTTCCAAAATATGCCAACTGTACGGTATATAAATGGGGTTTAGTTTTACGAACTCCGAGTCGTCGGCATCGTCTCCGTCAACAATAAAGTTTTAACATTAATAATTTTAAACCCGGCGGCGCGGTGGATTGATCGCAGGACGTGTAAAATATATACTCGTACCTACGAAAATATTGAATCGTATCAGTTTTCAAAAGTATTTAAACGTTAACCGTACGACAAAATATATAATAATATTGCAGTGAACTCTGTAACAATGACACCGGACGGAAATAGCTTTTGGTTTTACGTGCCTGTTACTCAGAGACTCCATACGCGCGTGTGACAGTCAATAAAGTTTCTCGACATTAATTTTGAACCGCCTGGCGGGTCGATCACGCGTAGTAGTGCTCTTAACACGACTTACACGCGGCGGATTTTTAACAAGGAGAAAAGGAGACAGCACCAGGAAAGACCACCTGGTTCCAGGCATAGCCCCTCACCATTATTTATTTGTTAAAAACACAACTAACGTTGTGTTTGGTAAAGAAAATTTAATAATTTATTATAACTGGTGTTTTTAAGAAGTTTTTGGTTGAATTTTATTTTCCTCGTACTGCTTTACTAATTTTATCACTGGTCGAGACTTTTTTGGATAAGTATTTTTTATACGAAAAAGTGTTCACAGAAAAAAAAAAATAAATAATAAAGAGTACACATAGTGATGTAAGCTTGAAAATTTTCATTTTGAAAATTTTTTTTTTCAAATTTTAAATTTTTATGTTAATTAAAAAAAAAAAATATTTATTGTATAATAATTTTATCAAAATTAATTCAAAACACTATTAGATTTTTACTGTTTTTTTTTTTTTTTTTTTTTAAATACTGTTTAATTGTTATGTACTGAATTCATTTCAAAATTAAATTAGATGCCCAAAATATTTTATTGTTTTTTTTCTTCTTAGTATTATTATTATTTTTAACAAACAAAAGACTTTTACATTATTTTGTACTATGTTTTTACAAATCGTTAAATTCGTATATATTTAAATAATTAAAAATCCGGACATACTTCGCATGACGGGTGGGATTCTCTTGACGGGTGTGTATTGAATTTTAAAGAAACGATAAATCATTTCTTCAATAAAACGATTCTGAACGAAGTTAATATAAAAAATAAATGTTAGAAAAATGTCCAAATTTTTTTTTCACATTTTCAAAATTTTCTTGCGCCAAAATCTTTCTTATACGATTTTCTATCTATGTTTTTAAGTTTTCATATAGTTCGGATCAGAAAATGATGGTTTTCGAGTCGTTTTTGTCAAATTTTGGGTAGTTTTTCCAAAAAAAAAAAAATTGAAGAATTGAGAAATTCAAAAAAGGACCTCTCTAAAGTACTATCTACAGGCAAATCCGGTTTCAAAAAGTTACTGAAAAGAAACTTTTGGACAATAACGAATTCCATACATATTCTTCGCTCTTCGGGTCAGATACTCTTGGTGGGTTGGTGTTGAAAATGACGACTATTTTTGTTCTTTATATTATTAACTTCGTTCGTTCAGAATGGTTTTATCGAAGAAAAATGATTTATCGTTTCTTTAAAATTCAATACACCAGTCAAGAGAATCCCACCCGTCGTACGAGGCATGTCCGGCTTTTTATTCTCGTCGTGTATGGTATTTATTTTCGCAAACTGTTATTGATTCGTGATTGTAGACGGGGAAACAGACTTTTCTGTTTTTTTTTTTTGCGCCGCAACTTAGATAAATGTCGTACCTTAACCCCGTCGTACTTAGCAAACGTCAAAAAGTGTTTGTAAGTGTAAAAGTTTTATTAGATAGGCGATAACTATAAATTCTGTATTAACCCCGTCCGGGCACTTTACGGTAATGGGATATTTGATTTAATTTTTTTTTTCGTCAGTCATTCGTTATAATCGAGAGGGTAGGTGATAGTGTATACTTAATAATATGTATATGCATAGGGGTAGGCGTCCGCGAAGGGTATTTTTTTAAGGTCAATAAAAAAAAAAATAAATATCCGAAGCTTGGCCGTTTTAAAATATTAAAAATAAATACATGTTGGATATTATAATAAAATTCACGGGGGGGGGAAAGAAAAACCCACATCCACGCCCACGCCGCCGCCACCTAGTTAATTTTATGTTAATCGTTTTATGAAAAGAAAATATTTTCCCTCGGCGGCGTGCCGCCCGTCTCCGTTTCGTAATTGCTTATTAAACGTGATTTATGTACTTAAAATGTCATTTATCTTTCTTTTATAAAAACCGATATTCTTAACGCAATAACAGATTGTCGGTTATTTTTTTAAATCCGTTTTGTTTGCCGCCATACCCCCCGCCCCTCCGACTACTAACGACGAGATAGCGTCTGTGTTTTTTTTTTTTTACTTTTAGCCATTATCAAACACGCGTTTAGAACAAAGTTAAAAATAATAAAAAATTCCAGAAATAACTCATTTAAAAGTTAAATTTCAAACGAGAATCGTTGCATATACAAATATCGTATCCTCGTGCAAAAAATATTTGTTTTCACATTTTTATTTTCTGAACGAAATGAAGAAGCTAAGTGTTTTTACAATGATGTTTATTTTTTTTCCAAATTTCTTTTCTCTAAACACTTTTAAGTACAGATATGTACTTGTCCGAAAGTTTCGATCAGTAACTTTTTGAAACCGGATTTGCCTCTAGTTGGTACATTAAAGAGATCATTTTTTGAATTTCTCAATTCTTATTTTTTTTTTTTTTCTGAAAAAACTACCCAAAATAAAAAGACTCGGAAACCCATCATCATTTTTTGATCCGGACTTAATGAAAATTTTAAATATGAAAAAAATGTTTTGGAATTTTTCTAAATTTTCATTCTCATTTAATTTTCTTCCCTCAATGTATTAGATGAAAAAAAGTAAAGTAAAGTATAGACAAGGAAGCCAGACATACTTCACAACTCTGATATTTTTCGCTCTTCGGGTCAGACACTCATGGTGAGTGTATTGAAAATGACGACTATAATTATTGTTCTTTATAATATTATTAACTTCTTTCGTTCAGAAATGATTTATCCCGTTTCTTTAAATTATTTCTTCAATTAGACACGATTTTTAATGGGGTTTCAGTTTATTCAAGACCATTTTTTATCTAAAAATTATAATAAAGTTTATTAAAATTTAACAAAATGTTTTTTCCTCAGACAGTTTTATATTTCTCTATTTACTGAGAATAGAAAAAAAGTTTTTGGTCTAAAAAAAAATGTTGTTTTCGAGGTGTTTTTTTTTTTCAAAAATTGGGTAGTATTTCCCAAATTTTGAGATTATTGAAAAATAACCTCTCAAAAGTACCGTCTAGAGGCGAATTGTAATTCAAAAAGTTGCTGTTTGAAACTTTTGGATAAGTATTTCCATACGAAGACAAACATCATTATACAAATAAAACACTAGCTTCTTCGCTTCACTTAGAATCTGAAACGAACGAATGAGTACACGCATGTAATTACTATGTACTTTGTCCCTCGATAACTTAATGAATGCAGCATTTTAGTAACATTTTATTTTCAGCATTCAGTAATTCACTAATTAAAAGAGAAAAATAATTAGTAATTAAAAGAGTCCGGAATGTTTAATCCCGTTTGCCTGAAACCGGGAACTGCAGTTGTGAACAGCTGATAATTTTAATAATTTATTAATAATTAAATCACGAGCAAAGCCGGTTAGTAATTCAGCTAGTTTGTTATGTTTGAATGGAAAAAACCACTCAGCCTTTTCCTCTCACTCTCATTCTCCGTTTCCCTCCCTCATTTTCTCACTCTCCTCTCTTCTCACAAGCTATAGATGGAGATTGTCATTACATCGGCGTCATCAACTCACGGCCCTTGTAGCCATTTTGAACGGCCCATAATTAAATTATACTATAAATATGTCTTGTTCCATTTTATTTTGAAAAGAATTCGATTTTTTTTTTTTTTTAATTTTTACGCATACGCATATGTTTTGATAATATAATATAATATAATATAACAATTTTTATAAAGCTAAAGCTTTCTTATAAATATAATTAATTTACTTAATCTTAATTTTTAATTCAATTTATTGTCATGTTATTTAATGCAATATTTACGATGATTTATTATCAAATTTATTTCTCATTCATTGTAATAATATAATATGTACAATGCAAATTATACTGTTAAAGGATTTGAATGAAATGAAGAAGCTAAATATGTTTTTACAATGACGTTTATTATTATTATTATTATTATTATTATTTTTTTATGTTAACTTGTTTTCGTGTAGAACACTTGTTCGAAATTTTCGATGAGCAACTTTTTGAAATCGGATTTGCCTCTAGGTGGTACACAAAAGATGTCATTTTTCGAAATTCTCAATTCTTTTTCTCAAAATTGATGTAAATCACAAAAAATTTGACAAAAAACATTCGCGGAATCTATCTTTTAGATTATGAATGAAGTGAAAAAGCTAGTGTTTTTACAATGATGTTTATTTTATTATTTTTTCTTTTTTTCTGTGTACAACTTTTCGTATAGAAATACTTGTCCAAAAGTTTCGATCAATAACTTTTTGAAACCCGATTCGCCTCTAGATTGTACTTTAGAGAGGTCATTTTTTGAATTTCTCAATTCTTCAATGTATTTTTTGTAATTATTCCATTAGGAATTTGTTACACTTTTTTCTCGTCAAATTTTTTTTATTTATTTGACAAAAAAAAAGTAAAGTTAAGTATAGACAAGCAAGCTGGACATACTTTGCACCATGGGTATTCTTGGCAGGCGTGTTGAATATGAAAACTTTTATTGTTCTTTATATTATTAAAACACTATTCGCTTAGAATCGTACGATTGAAGAAATTATTTATAATTTTTTTTTTTTTTAAATTGAAGACACCTCCCAAAGACTATCTGATCTGAAGAGCCAAGGAATACCCGTGGTGAGAAGTATGTCCATTTTTTCCCTCTTTTTCTATGAACGCTTTTTCCGAAAAGATTTGACTACCTAGTAACTTTTTGAATTAGGCTTTAGATGATAGCATAATAGAGGTCATTTTTTGAAATTATCAATAATTTTACCCCCAAATTTGGTTAAAACATGACCTGGTACTTAGTATGATGAAACTTGCTGAAAAAATTAAATTAAATCAGTCAGATTGACTCGTCTGAGAGGGAAGGGTGGGGGACACGATAAAGTAAATTTTAAATATCTGGAAAACGATTCTGAGTGCAGGAATTGTATAGTGTTGGATGATTGTGTTGTTTGTTTAGTTTTTCGGGGTAAACGCGAAATCTATTGATTTAAATTATTGATGACATTTTCGAGTGAATTATTTAAACAATATTTAGTTTTGGAATAACAGCGAATAATCCATGTGGATTTAATAATTCGTGAAAACGGTCCGTTCCGACCGCACTTCCATATATATATAGAGTGATTATAAAATAGAAATTGACTCTACCCGATTTAACGTAAACACAATAGTGGATGTATACGTCCGAATAAGTTTTCAACTCCAACAAATAGAAATCGCAAATACCTAATGTAATATATTTTTTTTAAATTATACACACACTTCATAAGTATCTGACCCGAAGAGCGAAGAATATCCGTGGTGCTGTCTTGCCTATACTTTACTTTACTTTAGATTACTTTACTTTTAGATTCTGAACAAAGTGAAGAAGCTAGTGTTTTTACAATGATGTTTATTTTTTCTTTTTTTTTTTTTTTTTTATGTTAATATTTTTTAGTATATAAATAATTTTACAAAAATTTAGATAAAAAAATTTTT
>JAIPRM010012616.1:0-11989 GCA_025469315.1 Stegophylla sp. TES_Ste_2020 | reverse complement strand
TATATTATTGTAGAATATATCTAAACGCTGAATAAGTAATATTACGCTGCGCGTGTACAATAACAACTTATTTAATTATTACTATTATTTATATAATATATTATTTAACGATAATATACCATGTACAACAATTAGGGTGTACAGGTATATTACATAGTAATTATTAGACATACTAAACGATAAAATAAAATCGAATTTGGTGGAAAAGGGAAAGGTGTGGTTTTGGCGGAAAAGGGTCCCGCCCGCGCGACAGCACCAGGCTCAATTCCAGCCCGGCACTCCGAATTTTTGCATTTTTTTTTCTTATATTATTAACTTCCTTCGTTCAGAATCGTTTTACTGAAGAAATGATTTATCGTTTCTTTAAAATCAAGAGAATACCACCCGTCGTGCGAAGTACACCCATCGTGCGAAGTATGTCCGGCTTTTTTTCACTTTCTGGAAATCCTATTTCGTATAGAAATACTTGTCCAAAAATTTCGATTAGTATCTCAATAGAACCGGAATCGTACTCAAATGGTACTTTGAAGAGGTCATTTTTCCAATTTCTCAATACTTTTTCCAAAAACGGGGAAAAACTGTCGAAAAATTGACAAAAAACTGCAAAATACGCAATTACCGAAATTTTCGTAAAATTAAAAATTACTTTTTGACATAACTTCTAATATAATGCAGCTAGAGACTTTAAATTTTTACCAACCACTAAAAATAGTTACAAAAACATTTCTTAAAAATTTCAAAAAGATTTGATCAATTTTGAGTTAAGTACGGCACTTTAAAGATTTCGGAAATTTCTAATTTTTTGTTAGTTTTTATGTAATAAAATTTTCGATTTTTGATATGAAGACATGAAAATGTAATATAACCTAACTGACATATTATATGTCTAATTGATCTGAAAAAAATCTCAAAAATCGTTTGTCAACTTTTTTTTTATACCTGTTTGAAGTTAGAATTTCGACAAAATTCGTTGATTTTACCTAAAATTACGCATTTCAACGTACATATAAGAAAATTGGCCAAACCGATTGTTTTAAAATTTGGTGCTTAGATAGAGAATTTTATTGCGAATATTTTGGTGTAATAAAATTTCTTACGGACGAATAATTAAACATTTTACAAGGGTTTGATTGAAAAAAAGTCGGAGAAAATACAGACAGATATAAGAAGATATCTATGGATAACACGTGGTTGCTGAAGGTTGATAATGTTTAATTGCATCTTATGTACTTTTCGACGCTGAATACGATGGTGTAAATTAAAATCTACGGGCAAAAATAGTTTTCTAATTATTTTAATCATTTTTTGAAAATTCAATGAAAATATTGAATTTATTTGTTATTATACTAAATACCTACTATTTCACCCACAAGATCAAGTAAGGTATTGTGGCGTAGTCGTAATTGAACAGGCCTATCACGCGACAGTTTGATTCCAGCCTGGCACTCCGAATTTTTCGCATTTTTTTTTTTTTTTATTATATTATTAACTTTCTTCGTTCAGAATCGTTTTATTGAAGAAATGATTTATCGTTTCTTTAAAATTCAATACACCCGTCAAGAGAATCCCACCCGACGTCCGAAATGCAGACTTTTTTTTTATTTATAATACATTATTACATTAAATAAACGAGCGTGTCATGAATTTGTTCTAAAATAGTGTTCACTACTATCGAATGTCATTAAATATTAATTATTGCCAAATCGATTGATCTAAATTGGCTTGCACTTGTCCTTTGATAAACCGGTATGGCTTACGATATGTATATTTAAAACGACTTTAACGGAGAGATAAAATAAATAAATAATTTTCATAACAGTTAGTAAACGGACGGATATCATAAACTTAAACGAAACTAATATTATAAGTTTGTAGATACTATATTATTATAAAATCTAGGGACATCCCCTTTGAATCGCGAATGTGCGCTATCTCATGTACTATGATCGACCGGAAGAAATAAACAAATGTGTCCGAGCTTCATAAATTGATTACGGTCCGCCGCTATTGTATTTATAGGCACGTTTTTCAAAAATAGGCTAGTGCTCGCGGTTGAACGCGGAGATTTATTACAAAACATCGTATAAATCATAGTTATTGCATCGCGTTACAAGTATTTTCTTACGACGTATTCAATTTTCTGAAGTAAAATCCACGAGATTAGACATGAAATAATTGTTTTTAAATGGAGCAAAAATCACGATTTATAAAGTTTAAGAATTTGTAGCCTTTGAAATTAATTAAACAAATCGATTTTAGTATTTATTTTCATTTTGATTTTACGTGGATAAAAGTCTTTTAACTTTTTTAAGAAATGCGAGAAAAATTAACAAAAATAAAAGATTTGAATTTAATTCACTCTGATTCTGTAGTTATCTACTCAAACTTATCGAATGTTGCAGAATATTATTTAAAATTTGACGTATGTCTATAATACACTGTGTTTTAGTAAAAATATTTGCGCAAATATATTTATTCACATAGTTCGACGGGAAAAATACCGTAAAATGAACTAAAAAAGGAAAAAATAAACTAAAATAGTAAAAAAAAAAAAATTTAAATCGTGAAAAAAATCAAAATAAAAGTTTCAAAATTGAACATGTAAAACAGCACATGAAAAGACATGAATTAAATTTTATGTTCAAAAAGCTACACATTAAAATCAGTTAAAATAATTGGATGTTTCCTATAAGTTTACAGTTCCAAACATAAAGTTATAATATCTACAATATAATATGGATGCACGTTTATTGTTAATAGTCCAAATATCAAAATCGACTTGGCTTTGGGTTGCGCCAAACACAAATTATTTTCTAAGGGTTCCCTTTGAATAAAAGTTTGGGAACCGCTGCACGCTGGTTTAGAAGATAAAAGTCTACCGGAGTTGTTACCTGTTAAAACTTCAAAATTCAAACTAAATTTTTTCATGGAAAATTTGCCACGTTGAGTTCAGATTTTAAACGCCGCCGATTATAACGTTCTTGTATAACATTAAGAATCAAAAATTTTATTAGTTATTAGAAAAAACAAATAACAATCGTTATCTAAAAATTTTCCAGATTTTTTACAAATTTTTTAAGTCTGTACTACCCTATAGTTGTGTATAGATTTAAACAGGATATTCCCCGATTTCACTCAACTTTTGGTAATTTTTTTTGCATTTGGAAAAATTGCGGGCAATTACGGAAAAAATGACCCGTCTAAAGTACTACTTGGATTTTGTACGTGATACACGTAGTGACCGCAGTACTTACTTAAGTAGAAAAAGTATTTCCAGAAAGAAAAACTTCATTGTTAAACCGCTAGTTTTGTTTATTCCACTGAGAATCTGAAATATCCAAATGCAAAAAATCGCTGACTAATAATAATAATAATAATAATAAATATTATACTGATGCAGTGGTGCAATTAACAAATTTCTGATGGGGCAGGTCAAGATCCTATTTAACACATGTAGAAAAATTACTATTTCAGATCATTTAATTTGTCTATTATGACTTATGTGTCGTCGAATTAGAACAATATCCCGTACACCCTACTCTACACTTTTTTTTGTTCACTTGATTTACACATTTGTATTGATTTCTACACCAATTGTTTATTAGCTATAATTACTATTAATTTTATATTTGGTGATTTTGTAGTTTTAAGAGCATATTTCTTAATTTTACAACTTTTTAGAGCATATTTGACGATAAAATTTGAAATTTGGTAATAAAAAAACAAAATTAATTCATTTTTAGAGTTTTCATTAGATATTCAATGAATTATTGTTCTTACTATGTGATTAAAATCCATTTTTATGAACATTAGAAACATAAAAAAAATATAACTTAGTACTAAGTTTTTTAAAGTATAAAAATTTGCTAATGGTTAATAATTTACGATCTTTTAACTTTGAAAATAATTTTAAAAATATTTAGTTGTTCAATGCAACAATTTTTAAAGTAACAACAAAGTTATTAGTTACATTTAATTAGGAACTTAACGGTTTTTTTTTTATTTTTATTTTGGTTTTTCAAATATATAAATATATATATATACATAATTTAATGTTAAAATGTTAAAAGAAAATTAATTTAATTCATGAAACGATTTTCAAGCAATTATTTAATTTTGTATATTTATTTCTAGAAATGTAAGTTGATTTTAGATTTTTATCATACTCTTTTGAGATTATCTATGGAGCTTCATTAAATCTACCTACTTAAGAGTATATTTAGTATGGGCATTGATTAATAAAATACTTGTAATTATGAAAATTTTGTTTGATAAAAAAAAAAGTGCATATTTTTAGAGCATAATTGTAGTTTTTTAAGAGCAATAAGTTCCGAGCCCTACTTATTACATATAAATTAATGGAAACAAAAAAAGTTGAAATGGGCACTTTTGTTTGGATAGACATTATTTTCTATCTTAAGATTACAATTAACAGACTACCCAGAATCAAATAATACATTACAAATATCTGAAAAACATTGTAAACAGGAGGGGATAAAAAAAGATAGCTCCTTTAGTCCCCCACCCCTAACCATCTACCTCTCTACGGATATAATATATGTGTTACTCAATACTCAGGACTTAACACAATAAATTTTTCTGTTAAACGTTTTAACGTTAAATCATTCGTAGGCGGTTAGCTGTTATACGTATTTTATCGTTTGGATTGCGTTGTATGAATAACAACAATATTTAGGTCCATTAATAAACATTATTAATTACTATGGGTAAAACGATATTTATGGTTTTTAGCATTCATAAAATAATCAAAATATACATTATGCGAGTAATACGCCCCCTCCCCCCGACCACACGCTTCATGATACGTGAAACTCGGTCATGCGCAACACACCAAGTACGCGAAGTTTATTATCATTCATCGACGTAGAATTGCGGTCGTTTCACCGGCCGAACGAATTTTATTTGAAATATTATTAAATTAAACTGAGTAATTTTACTTTATTGTTATTACGTAATGCTCTATCAGGTATAAATTCATAGAAATATAAAAAAAAATTCAAATCGATTAAATAAAATACAACGAACTTCACAGTATGCATTTTAATGCAATATTTCAATATTTGAGCAGTTTATTTTATTATTTTATTCAAGTGACTAATTTGTGTTAAATGGTTATGTAATTTTATTATTTTTTTTGCATTCGTTTCGAATGAATATTTTGCGTCACGTATTTTAGTGCATCAAGGGCGCACCCAGAAGGGTGGCTACTGGGCTTAAGTCTCTCCCATAAATGTCTCAGAATACTTGGCTAAAATGATTTTTTTGTAATTTATATTTATTAGATTACTGACTTAAAATTTTCAAAATTTTTTCCTAGAGTTCTTTATTTAGGAACAGTAATATAAATAATAATTAACTATTGAAATTGAAGCTCAGTTTTGCTACTATGACAAGTGGCTAAACGGGTGTAGTGTATAAATTGGAATAAAAAATTAATATTTCAATAATATTATTTTCATTAATAAATATTAAATAAGTAATGTGTTGCGTGTAAATTTTTTAGTTTTAATGATTATTATTCATAAAATTTATTTTAAGCCACCATAATATATTTGCTATTAACATTTTTTTTTTCTTTTTTTTTCCAAATTTTTAGTTTTAAAGTTTATACTACCAAATTAATAATACTACTGTATTATTTTTGTAAGTACAGATTAAATATTGAAAAAGCGATTTTTTTTTTTTGATACCAATGTTAGGTTATTTTGCTTAGTAAAATAAATGATAGGCATTTTAATAAATAGATAATCTCTAATTGTATGAAAAAATTTTAAAAGCCTTCAGAAAAAAAAAATCATACCTAACTCAACCCCTGGCATGCACAATATTATAAAAGCCGGACATACTTCGCACGATGGATGTACTTCGCTCGTCGGGGTGTTCATCGCACATCGGGTGGGATTCTGTTGACGGGTGTATTGAATTTTAAAGAAATGATAAATCATTTCTTCAATAAGACGATTTTGAACGAAAGAAGTTAATAATATAAAGAACAAATGAGAAAAAAAATGTCCAAATTTTTTTTTTTCACATTTCCAAAATTTTCTTGCGCCAAAATCATTTTCATATTATTTTCTGTGTTTAAATTTTCATATACTTAGTTCGGATCAAAAAATGATGGTTGCCAAGTCGTTTTTGTCAAACCTTGGGTAGTTTTTTCCATAAAAAAAAAAAAAATTGAAGTATTGAGAAATTCAAAAAATTACCTCTTTAAAGTACCGTCTAGAGGCAAATCCGGGTTCAAAAAGTTGCTGATTGAAACTTTTGGATAAGTATTTCCATACAAAAAGTTGTACGCAGAAAAAAAATAATAATAAAAAAAAAGCCGGACATACTTCGCACGATGGGTGTTTTTCGCACGACGGGTGGGATTCTGTTGACGGATGTATTGAATTTTAAAGAAACGATAAATCATTTCTTCAATAAGACAATTCTGAACGAAAGAAGTTAATAATATATAGAACAAATGAGAAAAAAAAATGTTCGAAAAATGTCCAAAATTTTTTATTCACATTTTCAAAATTTTCTTGCGCTAAAATCTTTCTTATATGATTTTCTATCTACGTTTAAATTTTCATATAGTTCGGATCCAAAAATGAAGGTTCCCGAGTCGTTTTTGTCAAACTTTGGATAGTTTTTTCCAAAAAATAAAAATTGAAGAATTGAGAAATTCAAAAAATGACCTCTTTAAAGTACAATCTAGAGGCAAATCCGGTTTCAAAAAGTTTCTGATCGGAACTTTTGGACAAATATTTCCATACGAAAAGTTTTACACAGAAAAAAAAGAAAGAGAAAAAAGAATTGTAAAAACAATTAATAAAATTGTTATATTACCATGATATTAGTCGGGTTAAACGTGTCAAAAACGGTGCGTATATTTTATTAATTCTCGCGAAACGATTCCTGTTAAAAATACTGTCTCGTCGAGTCAGTCAAACTCACTGTGTACACACGTCTCGAGCTCGGGTTTATTTTTAATTCAATATACCGTACGCGAAAATTTGCTAATTTAAATCGGCGAGAGTACTGCAGCGTGCAAGCTCGACTACTTTGCAGCCGGTAGTCTTCGTGCGGTTCACTTGAACTTTATCCGTGAAATCGACTTAAATCAAACGCCTTTCATTACGCCGCGACATTAATGTATACGGCGGTGGCTGCATATATTTCGAAATCGTGAGACGAATAATTCGAGTCGAGTTCAACTTTCTGCTTCGATAAATCGCAATATCGATTCTCGAAAATATTTGTTAATTACGATTTCGAAAATTTTTTCACATTTTTTTTAATAATCCGAAAACGATTATTGACTGTTAACTATAAGTATTACGCTGGTTTTACTGTTAAGCCGTCATTAAGGTCGTCTTTTTTTTTATTAATAAAATATTTCAATCTTATTATTATTTTCTTTTTTTTATCACTTTTATACTTATTAATTTTAGTATACCGATGTACTATTTTAAAGTTCTTATTCCGAATCAATATCATTTTTTAGATTCTGAACGAAGTGAAGAAGCTAGTGTTTTTACAATGATGTTTATTTATTTGTTTTTTATTTTTTTTTTCTGTGTACAACTTTTCGTATAGAAATACTTTTCCAAAAGTCTCGATCAATAACTTTTTGAAACCCGATTCGCCTCTAAATTGTACTTTAGAGAGGTTATTTTTTGAATTTCTCAATTCTTCAATGGTTTTTTTTGGAAAAAACTACACAAAATTTGACAAAAACGACTCGAAAACCATCATTTTTTGATCATAATTTTATGAAAATTTAAACATGGATAGAAAATTTTATAAAAAAGATTTTGGCGCAAGAAAATTTTGAAAATGTGAAAAAAAATTTTGGACTTTTTTTTTCTTATATCATTAACTTCCTTTGTTCAGAATCGTTTTATTGAAGAAATGATTTATCGTTTCTTTAAAATTTAATACGCCCGTCAAGAGAATATCACCCGTCGTGCGAAGTATGTCCGGCCTTTTATACATTATATAAATAATTTTAAACTTTATTACGTCGAGTAAAATCGATATGTAATTAATAAATTGTGAAATACTTATAAATGTAGTTATTATTAGTAAATAATCCGATTTATTAATAAACTACGACTGTAAGCCTTTCGGGGCCGAATCACAGGTATTATATAAAAACGGTTAGTCTCTTTTGCGAACCATTAAGTGTAACAATATTCCAACTGTTAAAATTTTATATTCTGAGTTGTCACTCTTTCTGGACACCTGGAAAACCTGGAAAATTCAGAGAATTTAAATTTAGTCAGGGAAATCAGGGAAAGTCAGGGAATTCAGAATATTATATGAATAACCTGGAAATTTTATAATCGATACCAAATTGATGTTTTTTTTTTTTTTTATATGGCAATAAAATAAAAAAAATGCAACAATTTACATCATTAAAATAATACCTCATTAAAGAAATTTATTTTTCTACTACCTAGTGGTCGCCCTAATTGTTATTTTTGTACCCATGGCTAAATAATTATTATAGTATAATTTCAGTTTAATACAACTAAAATATTCCTTGGTTTAAAATATTTAATCTATGTGTATATCTACTTAATTTTATTCTTTACTCTATGTATTTCTGAAAAAAAAAAAAAAAAATTAAAAAACCAAAATAACTGATCCTTAATTGTTTTTGTTTTTGTTTTTTTATGTTTGTTAAATGATAATAAAAATTTTGGTATGGAAAAATTTTATTTTTTTTCTGGAAAATTTGGGAAAGTCAAGGAATTTTCAAATTATAAAAGAGTGGCAACCCTGCTGTGGTTTTACAATGTTATTTATTTTTTCTGTCAGTAAACACTTTTTTGTGTAAAGTAAAAATTAGTTTAAATCAATCGTTAAATTCCACGAGATTTTATATTTATTTAAAATATTTTCGTAGAAATTGACTTGTTGATTGATATTTTACATACAATTAGATTTATAATTACCCAAAAATCGACAGATTTCTTTTCGTTATTAATTCGTAACGTATTTTTTTCTGAATTTTTGTGTGAAGGGTTGAAAACAATACACAATTTCAATCATAATATTATATTCGTGAACTTATATTAACGTTTTTTTTTATTTTTCATGAAATACAAAGATGTAGAAATATTGGTAAACATACCGACTCAATAAAAAATTGACAATTGTTGTTCTAATCTTTAATTAATTGTAGCTCCACTTAGAATCGTTTTACTGAAGAAATGATTTATCGTTTCTTTAAAATTCAACACGCCCACCTAGATTATCCCTCCCGAAGAGCGAAGAATACTCATAGTATATAGCAGAGGTGGCCAAATTGTGGCTCGCATTTCGTTTCCTAAAACAACGATTATCTCTAATATTGTATTTTTTTTTATCGATCATAGTTTTTTTTTTTTTTTTTTTTTTATTTTAAATAATTATGGCCTTAAGTGCGTAGAAATAGAATTTCAAAAACAAAATAAGATTTCTTTATTGTATGAATTAATATTTATTAATGTATTTTTGCATATACTTTATTTTCGTGTGCTCAAGATTTTTTATTGACGTGAGATTGGCTCGAAGTTATTCTTTAAGGTGATGTTTAGTTAAATTTGAATGATATTTATATTTGATTATTTTCACTGTCCAATAAAGGTGATTTTCACAAGAATAATTTGTCATTTCGAAAAATGATTTTTAATTCTGCGCACAGTTATTAGTTTTTGGGTTTTTTAACATAGAGACATGCTGACAAAAATCCTCTTTCATCCGTTTTCGGAATTTAATTTTAACTAAAAATGAATTTAAAAAAAAAAAAAAAAACATTTTTGGCTCCCAACATAATTTTATTTATCCATGTGGCTCGTGAGCATAATCATGTTGTCCGCCCCTGGTCTGCAGTATATCCGGCGTTGTCCAAACATCAGTTTGTTTGTATTAATAATATTTCAATAATGTAAAATAATTTTTGGGAAACGTTCGCGTTTATTCTAAAACCGAGTTTTACCGTCGGTTAATTTTCATACGCAAAATGTGTTTTTACCTTTACTCGAGTTATTCAAAAAAAAAACATTTTTTCTTTTTTCTCGTTACTCAGTCGGTTTTGTATTTTTATTCAACAACACCAGTTAATAATGTAGTTTCAATATTCCGTTGGATCTAACGGAGTATTTTTTTTATTTTTTTTTACCACGAATTTGCATATTTTCCGAAAATTTAACCCAATAAACATAATATTTTATACGCCTGCCCATTATATTATACACGATTGCTTATTATACGATATAGTTCGGTACGTAAAAGTTAATGGACACTATACTTTTTTTGTTCATGTACCTAGTAATCGCATTATTTATTTTGAAAAAACCACACAGAGTATACATTTTGTTTAGTGACTTTAAGTATTACCTTTTTTTTTTTTCTGTTATCACACGTCTTATAAATGCTTTGATTTTAAATTTAAAATATTTATTCATAATTTTGTTTTTTTTTTCAAGTATAAAAAAAAAAAAATTTTATGTTTTTAAAAATTGAAATAAAGTTTAGTTATGTATGAATAATCTTATATATAATTTGCCTCTTTAAATACATTAAATTGAACTCTTACATCTGTCATTGTTTGGATGAACAGCCATTTGAGCCGTAATTATTCTAAATTTAAACACTTTTAAATAATTATGGCAATCTTTATAAGAATTTTACTATAGGTAGAACGTAATATAAAAAAATCTTTCTGTAACGATAAAGTATCCAACGGATCAAGAATAAAAGTTTTATGAGGTTTTTACTGAAAAGAAAATCGTTCTTTTACGTTAACAATTAAAATTATCAATTTCATGTACATTTTAACATAAAACGATAGTAGAAGGTAGTAGTTGAGGTTTTGCAGGGCAGCAAGCCATAATATGTGTAATTTTGTATTAAATTTTCAATTCATAATTTATAATCTTAATAATAATTTACAAAAAATAAGATACATACTTACAATATATATATATATATTTTTTATCCCAATATAGTAGTTACATTTTTTTCATTATGTAGGCATGATATCATTGTTGATATTCTTGGTGGTTGTGTTTTGAAAATGACGACTATTATTGTTCTTTTCAGAATCAACTTCGTTCGTTCAGAATTTTATTGTATTAAAATTCTACACACCCACCAATAGTATCTGACCTGAGAAACAAACAATACTCGTGGTGCGGAGATTGTCTTGATTTGAACTTTGTAGAACATATTTTTTTTTGACTTTAGAGTAAATTTACGTGAATTAATTAGTATGTTTTTTCGAATTATACAAGAGTGCCCTATTTCGGAGTTTTTTTTGTTGTAATATAAGCCTCAAGTGTGTTCTGTACTTTAGACATTGTTGGCGTTCTGTGCACTATTAATCTAATTCTGTTCTTTGTGCTCTCGACTCAAAGTCTTTGGCAGACGTGGTACAAATATCGATCGATTGAAGTCTCGTGTTTGTGTCATAAAGGGCAATTAATTAATCGTTCTTCACTGTTATTGAGCAATGCTAATTTATGTCTAACCTTTAGCTCTTCCATTCGCGTACACTTTATTCGAAAATAATGGACCACGAAGGCTGACCAGAGATGACCAAAATATTCAATATCAGGGAGATTCGGATTTTAAAGAAAATGAATTTTTTTTTTTTCATGATATTAGAATATCAAAACCGACTAAAAGATATTTTTGTTCAAAATGGATTTTTTTTTTTAATTTTCCAAACATTCACACTGTACTACATAGTTGGTAAAAATATTGAACATCAAACAAGGCTATAATCGAGATATTAAATGAGGACAGAAAATTGTGGTTAGTATCAAAACCAGCCATCTAACGATGTTTATTTCAAATCAAGCCACAATTAAACACATGTTTCTATCTGCTCTGGTAATAGTAGTTAATATTTTTCAATTTTCATGAAATTAAGTATTAACTATAATCAGGCGCGGATTCCGGGGGGGGGGCTATGGGTGCTCGAGCACCC
>JAIPRM010012615.1:0-11989 GCA_025469315.1 Stegophylla sp. TES_Ste_2020 | reverse complement strand
TTTTTTTTACAAAAAAAAAAAAAAAAAAAATTGAAGAATTGAGAAATTCAAAAAATTACTTAAGTACAACCTAGAGGCAAATCCGGTTTCAAAAAGTTATTGATCGAAACTTTTGGACAAGTATTTCTATACAAAAAGTTGTACACAGAAAAAAAAAATAAACATCATTGTAAAAACACTAGCTTCTTCACTTCGCTCAGAATCTAAAACGTAGCCTTTCTCGGACGTTTATTATATAGATCAAAATCTGGAATATGTACAAATATCGAGCATAATAATCAATATTGAAAATAATAATTAAATAAATAATTAATTAATTCGCGTACTGATTAATCACGTACAATTTTCGGTACTCGGATTAAGAAATAAATCAAGTGAGCTATCATAAGTGCAACTAAGGTTTGGCTTGGGGGGATTATCCCCTCAAACCTATCATAGACCCACAAAAAAAAAAAAATAAATAAATAATTATCATAATATTTTATAAATTTAATCAATTCAACATACAATAATTATTCAAATTAAGTATTTTCAATATTCTTGTGAGAAATAAAATATGTATTTCATTCTTACCAATTTAAATAAAAAAATATTTGTCTTTGCGTGAAGTAAAGTAAAGCAAAGCAAGTAAAGTTTAGACAAGAAAGCCGGACGTACTTCACACCTCGGGTATTTTTCACTCCTCGGGTCAGATACTTTTGGTGAGAGTGTTGAAAACGACGACTATTACTGTTTTTTATATTATTAACTTCTTTCATTCAGAATCGTATTATTGAAGAAACGATTTATCGTTTCTTTAAAATTCTACTACACACCCACCAAGAGTATCTGACCCGAGAAGCGAAGAATACCCGAGGTGTGAAGTATTGTCTATACTTTACTTATCTTTGCTTTGCTTTACTTTGCTTCACTTTACTTTACTTTACCATTCTTTACTTTGCAGTTAACTTTATTTTTTTATGAACGTTTTATGGTGAAATTTGTACAAAATTGGATATTTCATCGAGAAATACGGAGTATTTTTAACAACATAAATCAAGTTTTGAATTCTAAATCCGATATTTTTTTAATAAAACTGATAAAATACTCGTAGTAAACCATAACCTTACACAATTTTTGATGGATCGATCTAAACGAAGCTTCAAATGAAATGGAAACGTACCTGCAACAAAAGAAAATCAAAAACATATTATTATTATATATGTATATTGTACACACTCGCGTGATTGTTTTCAATAATATTAAAGTTAAGCTTGATTTTGGTAAGCTTGTTATTATTAGATGCTGAGTGGCGAAAAACAGTGACAACTTTTAATTTTAGTTTATTAATTGTTAAACAATGGTGTTATGAAAATCAGATGACCAAATATATTTAATTTGATAAAATAGACAATAATAATAATAATGAAATAGATACACCCCTTCTTTTTATACATCTACATGATTCATATAACTATATTCACATAAAATAGGTAGATGCAGGGTCAATGTAAGGTCCAATCAGGGCCTAGCATTTATTACATTTTATTTAGTAGATTACATACTAACATACAAACATTTTGAACTCGCTTGTTCACGTTAAATCGCTTCAAATAAAATTTGACTAAATAACCATATTCACACTTCATAAAAAAAAAAAAAAAAAAAAAAAAAAATACTCATTCAACAGCATCCAGAGGTTTTTTGTGCACAAATAATGCTGTTGAATGAAAATGTAATTTTAAGTGATTAGAAAAATTGAGAGAAATACTCAAAAACTTGGAAGATACCCTAAAAATACACTCGGAGTTAAATTTGCTCAAAAATGCAAAATTAAAATGATCGGCATTTCATTGAGCAGAAACTCAGTTTTCTCTTACGAATCTATGTGTTGGAACAGCAGGAAAAAAATGGCATAGCGTCAAAATTTCAAAAGTACTTATTATGCATTACAAAATTAAGGCTGGGCATAAACGAATTAAAAATTTAAAAGTTGAATTAATTTTAACTTTTGAACTTGACTCATTGCATTTGATATTAGATTCTGAGCGAAACGAAAAAGCTTATGATTTTACAATGATGTTTATTTTTACTCTTTTTTCTCCTTGTGTGAAAATATTTTCGTATAGAAATATACGTCAAAATGTTATCAATAACTTTATATATAGTTCCAAAATCACACCCAAATAGTATTTTAAAGATGTAATTTTTCAAATTATCAATACCTTTGCCAAAAACAAGGAAAATCTGTCAAAAAAATGTTGAAAATTTGAAATGTCCTTTGCTCCTCGGTTCAGATACTGGGTGTATTTAAAATTACAACTATTATTGTGTTCTTTATATTATTAACACACTTCGCTCGGAATCGTATTCTTGAAGAAATGATTTATCGTTTCTTAATTAATCATTTATTATAGTATCAGATCCAAGGGGCGAAAAAAATACCCATAGTGAGAAGTATGTCCGGCTTCCTGTCTATATTTTAATTATCTTTGCTTTATTTTTACTTTTTACAATAATGATAATTTCAAAATTTAACTTTTAATTTAACCGAATGAACTTAAAATTCAATTAACTTATTAACTTGTTAGATTTTTTTAATTAACTCAACCGAGTTGAAAATATTCATTTAACTTGCCCGGCCTTGTACAAAATATTACACGCATAAAGATTTAAATCCACTCCAAAGGAATCCGTAGTTGCTCGGCTACTAGATTTTAAAAATAAGTACTTTCTTAACGTCGATTGACACATTTAGCACGACATTATTTTAAATAACGTTGCATCACTCCAAAAAGAACAATAAAAGCACGACTTCGCATAAAATAATAATAATACGAATTTAAAAACGTTTTCCAAATATTATAATATTATCTTGTGTGGTAAATACTGAGCAAAATTTTTTATTAAGTATGCTCGCTTCCTTTTTTGGCTGTAAAAATTTTTAATTTTTTTTTTTTTTTTGGAATGTTCAAATTATTATAAAAACCATGTTCTCCATTACTTTTTTTTTTCATTTCTTCTTAAGGATGTCCTGTGGTAATACAAATATTTTTTTTGCAAATGCCCCTCCCCCCCCCCAATTTTAACTATGTGAACATATATTTTAGTTACCATCACATTACATAATTATTATAAATCTATGATTTTACCACCTAATACCTAATTAATTGACAATATTGTAATATATAAACTACTCTTTTGAATTTTGATTTTAATTTATCAAAATTCATAGAAAAATTACCTGAATAAAATTTTCCATAGTTGAAATAGAGGAATGCTATTTGAAAAAAAAAAATTGGACCACATGACGTCCTTAAGATAACATAAAAAAAAAATATTTATGGAAAAAATAGTTTTTATAGTAATTGGAACGTACCCCGAAAAACAGTTATAAATTTTTCCATTTTTACGGTCAAAAAAGGAGGGAGTTTGCTTAATGAATCAATTAACAAATTAAGAAAAAAATGTTTTATTGAAAAACAATAAATCATTATTCAAGATAAAATGTGAATTCAAAAAGAATGTCTGCATGTCTGCAATATTGAGTGTCTAAGAGTTCAAAATTCGAATAAGAGAATACATATTTTCTTGTAATGTATAATTATTCCAAATTTTATTATTTGAAAAAAATATTGAAATATACCGAATATTTTACGTTTTCTAATATTTCAATGTAAAATACAATTAAATTACAATAATAATTAAATCGATTAATAAAAAAATTAATTTAATAATTAAAATATAATTTAATTTTTTTCATTTTGATCATTCGCTGTTTTAATTCCGCTGTTAATTCGACCAAAATGTCACATGTTTTTCATTGTGTTTTACTTATAAGCGCATTAAAGGGACAACAAGCACACACTTGTATATCAATTGAACTCGATCAAATCAATGCTAACACGACAACACATTTTTATAGCGTAGTTACTCAAACGTATAAATCAGCATCTGAACTGGAGCACTTAAAATCAATAAAATGCTATTGTAATTAATGTTCGGTTTTTACGCGTGCGAATACTACGAAATACGAATAACTACACGTCATATAAATAGCTGCGGCGAAAAAAAAAACCATCTCGTGCGAATGCACACTGACGCACACATCTCTTAAGTTGTGAATGTCTGACGAATGAATTCGAGCCGAAAGTAAGATGGAAAAACTCTGACAAAATAATTCAATTCGATTGAGCCATTCGTCTCTTGTATAATATGTGTTTGCGTAATGTGTATACAGTGTACCATTGTGTGCGTGTCCCGGTGAATAATTTTTCTCTAAACTTTTTTTTTTTTTTTTTTTTTTTGGTTAATTACTACTACTGTATAAACAAAACGATAACATTTGATTTTTATTTTAAATATTTCAATGTACAAAATATTAAACACGAAGAAAATAAACGTTTTATCCATTTCGATAACGTTTGAAAATTTTGTATTAAAGGCGTTACAGCCAAATAGTGGGCTAAATTTTTTAAAATCAAAGTAGATATTGATTTCTAGGAAGTACCTACTACCTATTTACATAAAATATAAAAATAATTTGATATAATTATATTTAAATATATAACATTATTCTATTTAAAAAAATATCTAATATACACCTATTTGAAAAAAAAAAAAACACGAGTATATAAAATTGCATTTATTAATATTACATTATAAATTGCATTTTTATAAATTTATATGACAGTTACATTTACATTTTTGCTTGTACTCCAAGGTGATTTTCTCCGGGTTTTTATTCTTATATCATTTCTTTAAAATTCTACACACCCATCAAGAGTATCTGACCCAAAGAGCGAAGAACATCCGTGGTGTGTGAAGCATGTCAGAGGTTTTTTTTTTTGTATTTTATGTTATCTAAGTATTACCTTTGGCAGATATTTTATTTCTACGATTTAGTACAATATAGTAAAGATTTTCAAACAGTATAAAAAAAAAAAAAAAAAAAACTCAATAATTTTACTACATAAATGGAATATGTCTGTTAGTTATTATGACGTAACACGAACGTTAGATTTAACACGCAATGGACAAAATTGAATGAGATTTTGTCGTTAATTCGCAAAATGCAAGTGCAGTAATAATATTGGACATTAACAGATGGGAGGAAAGGAGTGAGCATTGTACGTATAATATCGTTTTAACACGATCGATCGTTATAATAATACAATTGTACAAAAAGACAATAATTTGTTACACGTTCTGTTGTCGTCTTTGGTCCACAGTCATTGTGTCCTGTGTGTATTCTCAATATGGACCTCGGAGAGGCAATAATAACAATAATATCGTTTCCGGAAAGATTTATCGAGAACGAACCGTAGGCCGCAAGAGCTGTACACCATAAGGGGTGTGAGGGGTTAGGAGGAGGTGGTCTTAATAATAAATATTATAAAAATGCCGCAAACTCGACCCGACAGAGCGAAATAATAATGTATCGTTTAGTAATCGAATTAAATAATATAATTAAAAATTATTTATACTATATATATATATATATATATATATTTATTTCTCTCACGGATGATTTTTTTCCCAATAGCGTTTGGACACAATCAAAATGATAAAATAATAATTAAAAATATATTTTATACGTGTGAGCAATGCGGAGGGTGCATGGTATGCACTTGCCATCGCTTAATTTTCACCATCTCAGTAATCTATATCAAAAATTTAGAATATAACGACAATGCGGACATATCAAAAGCCATTGATTTGTTTTCTAAACCTCTAAACCGAATAAACCCAATATTATCAATTAATATTATCAAATAATATAAAATTAAAACTGTAATTTTTTTCATGTTTTATATCATTTTGAAAAAATGCTATCCTTTTGATCCGGTATTTTAATTTTATCAAGAATAAAGATCATAAAATTTGATCTCATGTTTTAAAATGATATTAATTATTAATAATGTGGTCCGCGTAGCAATGAATTTGTTCCGACTAAAATATTTAGTACCCACTTGAAAAAATTGAAATAGTACCTCTGTAAAATATAAATATACAAAGTGTCTCACCATGTACCAGAAAAGTCAATCAAATTTCTTCTAGTCAATAATATTATTGCAATTTCGTATGAATAATTTAAACACAATTATCACTACATTTTTATAAAATCAATTTTACGGTTTTTTAAGTACTTAGCTTAGTATTTATGTTGTTGTTTTTTTTATATTTATACATATATTATATAGTAACCACAACTCTTGACTACATTTATTACGACAGAGAATATTTATCTACACATACATATTTTTATAATATTTGACATTTAAGTTCTCTCTTTTTTTCTTTACGAACAATAGTTTAAGAACTATACCCTTTTAAAATTAGGAGTATTGGAGCGAAAGAGCAAGGGATGTCCCCCAAATTTAACTGTCACTTTAAATGTTTTTATAGCTCTTTCGACAAAAAAATATCGAACCTTAAAATGTATTGATAATTCAAAAAATAAAAACAAATAGTTTTTTTTTTTTTTTTTTTTTAATATCGAGTCAAATGGCTCAGAATTTACTTAGAATGATTTTAAAATATTATGTATTTATCTGCAAAAGAATATTATCTCTCTATCCACACTCCATTAAAAAGTAGAATTTCCTACAACGAAATCCCGAGCCCTAGTCATTACCCAAAACGATAAAATATACCACATAGTTGACGCACAGCGGCTACATCAAGGATATTGACCCACCACCACGGTCGCCGTCCGCCCCCCCCCTTTCGCCCTGCCCCGGCGTCCTCCGCGAGTAATAATATCATTAATATTATAATATAGTAATATTGTAATCAATATTGTAACGCGATTCGGTTTTCGGACGCGCGCGCGTCACTCGAAACCGCCCGGAACGCACTTTTAGACACTACTACTAATTCATTTATCCGTCGCGGTTTTTTGATTAATGACCGCGCGCGCGTTCTCCGACCGCGTTTTTATTTATATCAAATAATATTCCGCGAGAATTTAAAATAAGCAAATGCGCGTGATTCGTTTTTAAGCGCGCGAGAATAGGATTTAGGACGCGCGGATAATAAATCAACGTTTCGCCTATACCACATTAATAATTATTGGATATATTTATATTGTAATATACTGCAGAATTTCCATCACCGATGTACATGCGATACATTATAATATATATATATATATATATCATTTGGGCTAGGGACTTTTAGGAGTTAGCATGTTTTTCAAAAATCATTCAAAACATAGCTAAGCAATATAGAAATGCGTTTCATAACACTAGGATAATTTGATGCAGTTCTTCAATTAATTTGCATATTTTGCATAATATTTAACTCTTTTTTCGATATAAGTGCATATTTGAATTTTAAGTGCATATTTCACCTATTTTTCAATATTTAATTTGAGTTTTCTTGGTATAGGAAAAATTTTCCCTGAATAAATGAAAAGATTCAATATTATTTGTTTAAATGTATGCTTAGAAAGAATAAAGATTGAAAAAAAAAAAAAGAAGAAGAAATTTCATAAACAATAGAAGAAGAATTAATATAATACATATTAAAATATATTATACTTACAATAGAATTTTTAAATATTTTGAGTTTTTCAGTAAAAATTAATGTTTTACAAGAGATTATTTTATCATTTTTGCATAAATTTTATTGCGTATTTGGTACATTTTTAGAGCATAAATGCATACATATTTTAAGGTTTTTTAGAGCTAGTTATCACACACACAGTGCCCGGATGTTGATGACTTCACCGTATGTTTCCGGAACGTCTTAGGGCCGATGGCGGATCCAGGACCTTAGTTTGGACTAAAATAGATCATCAAGTATTCATAAAATGAATACATTTTTACGCGCGCATTGAGCATTTTTATTATGCGTTTTAAAATTTCTGAGAGGGGCGATCGCCCACATCGCCCTTCCCTCCTTGGATCCGCGCCTGTCATGGGCGATGTGCTCTACCGGCTTAAAAAAACGTTCGCCGATCACACGCGAACGCACTTTTTCATTCTTATTATTATTTTCTATTCGCAGCATTTTTAAGACGTTTTTATTTTTATAGTCTCACGTAATCCCACTGACTATGAGAAAAATCGAGTTTTTTTTTTTCGTTTTTTACAATAATTTATATCGACCTCGACATAAAACTTAAACGAGTACTGGTAAACGACTTCCGTCTTATACATAATAATATTAATTTAAAGTTTCTTCGTGAGTTTTATAGGTTTGTTTTTAAATTATTAATAACTGCGCATTTAAAATCATTTTTAGGGCACTGACATCGTCACGCGGGCCCTAGTCATAAATACCATTTCAAATTTCACGTACTTACGTAAAAATAAATAATAATAACCCACATATATTATTCTGGAACGCTAAAAATAAAAGTTGTCGTTAAAAGATCGATGCACGTCAAACATATAATATCAATCACTGTAAAAACTCATTTCCCCTCGCCCCCCCCCCCAAGCCGTCTAGTAATCACGCTCACACACATATTTTATAATAATATCTGAACCGAGAGAGAAAAAAAAAAACGCCAATCTCAAAATTTCTGTTAAAGAAGTGAGTCTAATTAGGGGTGGAATTACAATAACGAACAAAAAATGGCATCCAGAACCCAAATGCTTTAATGATTTTCCGATACGTGCCCATTATTGTATATATATATATATATCACCATAATAATAACTTAGGTAAGTAGTAATGAGTGAAAATTAAAGACCTACTATAAAAATTTAATAAATAGAGAGACAGTGAGAAAAAATCGAAAATCTCATAACATGCAATGACGAAAATTGTTAGATAATCAACGTGAAGGGGTGCACGCAGGTAATGTCTATAATTGGGACGCATTCGTTTTATGAAATTCGATGCCAATTACCCCGTACGACCGACCTCGATCGAAATGTCTCCGATGTCCTATGCGAAAAAACCAATCAACTTTTATCGGCGCTCTGGGATCCGAAGAAACGCTGTAATAACGAGGCGCATTCTACCGGAGTGGACATATTTTTTTCGTTCAACTCAATTCCGTTGAGTTATCACTCTATTCCGTCGATCGTTTAGAAAATTACTTAGATTTTTTTTTAATCACTTTGATACTTATTATTATGTTGGCGTACGCTTTGAATAAAAAAATTTTTTACTATAGCAATTAGTACACATCAGGGACGTAAACAGGAGCGGTGACTGAGGGAGCTGCAGCCCTTCCCGAAATTTTAGGAAATCTTAAATTATTATATAATAAATTATAAATAATATAAAATATGGGATATGGTAAGAAGCTGGTAGGTAGTTGTTGAAAATAGTAATAAGTGATAAGATCAGAAGGGATAAAAAATGTTTAATGAAGATATTATAATTTAAAATTGTTTATAAATTTGAATGAGAACTTAATATAATTGCATAGGTAAACAATTAATCGTCTTAATCGTTTTATTATTTATTCTGTGTTGTTTTCTACAACGGGCGAATACAATTAATGCTATGAACAAGAGGGGAAATTTTAAGTAAACAAGCAAAATATAATAAGGAAAGGTCATATGATCATATAAAATACATTTTTAGGTTTTCGTTGTAATTTTTATTCAGATCCAGACTATTTCAACGGTTATGGTACAAATGACAATTAACTGACGACTATAATGAGAAAAAAAGCGGACATACTTCGCACGATGGGTGTACTTCGCACGACGGGTGGTATTCTCTTGACGGGCGTATTATATTTTAAAGAAACGATAAATCATTTCTTCAGTAAAACGATTCTGAACAAAAGAAGTTAATAATATAAGAAAAAAAAAACTGTCAGTATTGTTCGAATACTGATAATGAGACAAAACGGATAGAACGTGCGAACTATACCGTACACTGTACATGGACATTTGAAACCGTAGTGTGTTATACTTCTATAACACATCTAATAATAATTAATTAATATCTAATTACACAATTTGGCCGATGACCTAACATTGAAACAAGTGAACAAATATTGATTAATACTGTACCATGCCTAACTTTCTTGTATGATAAACTGAGCCTCAGAAGGGACACCGAGGAAATTATGTACCCCTGTGAAATTTTACCCCCTCCCCCACCGGCAATTTTTCACTAGTGAAATTTTACCCTTCCGGTAAATTATCCCTAGTGAAATTTACCGAAGTGATAAAATATTATACGTTAAATAATTCCGGCCACACCGGAACTGAAGATTTACGTGATTTTTATATGCCAATTTATTCAAACAAATAAATTTCTATTTCAACATTTTATAAGCGTTTTAACATGTAAATACGTTTTGTTTTAAGTTGTTATATGGCTATTGTTATTCTTTAAACTGGCTGTGTTTTGTTATTCAATTTTATATATCTTCAAAGTCAAATTGAATAAAACATGGCCTATAGAAAATGATTATTTGTAAACGCAAAGATACAATGAAATCACGAATTCATGTATGTCACGTTAAAACAAACGTGACACACGAGAAAATACTCGCGTAATGCGTAAAGCTAACAAACAGAGGGTCTAGACTTTAGTAGGGTTTTTTTTTATGATAAGAATCCTATTCACGCACTAACACACAATATCGAAAAAGTGTTCATTTTGTGGATTGTATGGTCAATGTGTTTACCATATCATTTCAATAGGAATAGTTAATAACAATTTTATTTATGTGCTTTGTATTAGTAATTTAAAACAAAATAATAGTGTACATAGTATATATTTAAGTATTTA
This sequence comes from Stegophylla sp. TES_Ste_2020, assembly GCA_025469315.1. Lineage (NCBI taxonomy): Eukaryota > Metazoa > Arthropoda > Insecta > Hemiptera > Aphididae > Stegophylla > Stegophylla sp. TES_Ste_2020. Next base: position 1,297 of record JAIPRM010012615.1, on the reverse strand, counting down.
AGATGTGGAGACAAACTACTATAACGTTTATACATCTCCTTGCACCAACACCAATCACATCTTCTCGTTATACTCAATAATAATCTCTTGAAATATTCTCAAATAATTAATGTTGCCGAAATACATTAACATCTCTCTCTCATCCTTTCTATGTATCTATTTATTGCAATTTTACATACACTTCAATTGTGATTTATATATTTATATTTTGTTGTTGTATTAATTCTATCTTAGTTAAGTTTATAATTATGTTTTGTTGGTTTTTATTTTATCTATTATCTATTAGTTTTACTCAAAGTTGTATTTTCATTTAAATTTTAAGATGTTATTCATAAGCACTATAAACACCTCTCAACCTCCAACACAAGCTAGTGCTTCTTACAGGAGGTGATTAACATTGTATTATTAATATTCAAATTGTTAAATTGTTAATTTCTATAATAATAAATGGTATTCAAAAAAATAAATAAAAAATTATTACCGTCTGCCACATACGAGTAGAGTATACATAGAGTAATTCATAAATCTGCCATAATTATTTAAATATTCGCACCGCTTATTAGTATGACAAAGATGGGCACTCAAAAAAAAGTTACAGTTTAAAATATTATATTATAATATAAATAATAATATAATAATATATTGTATGCACTACAAACTATTGAAACCCTGTGGAAGAAAAAAAAATATCGAATACATCAATCGAAAAACCCCTTTCGATTGTTTTGAAAAACCCAAAACCGTTCTGTGTCTGTCGTATTTTGTGAGAGAACGACATTTTCATACCAGGAGCTCATGCAGTTAATATACGAGCCGCCGCCACTATCGCTGGACGACCCGAATTCGTGGAACCGCATTGATGGTCGACTATGGGATCCTGGTACCGAAGGACCTTATCATTTCGACGACTTCCTCGGCGGTGAGCGGTCGTTTTCACTTTCCATGTTGTCGACCGACCAACGTCGATTCGTGCCTCCGAGGTAGATAATAACAACTACTGGACAATGCCGTTAGGAAAAAACGAGCCGATTTGATAAGCCATCGAAGGGCGACTTTTTGACTCGTCCATTACTTTACATACAATTTTCGTCAACTTTACATAACACAGAAACTAATGGTCATAACCGGTCGAGTTTGGTATCAAAAGTTTTGTCTTGATGTGGACTTTAGGTTAGGGTTGCCATACGTCCCGGTTTTGCCGGGACACTACCTATTTTTATCCAAGTGTCCCGGTGTCCCGAAAAAGTGTTTTGGAACAGTGAATTGTCCCGGATTTAAAATTTCACTTAATAAATTA
>JAIPRM010012614.1:0-11990 GCA_025469315.1 Stegophylla sp. TES_Ste_2020 | reverse complement strand
AAATATTTTATATGTATTTAGCCACATAGTACTTGTTCATTAAACAAAATAAAATAAATTATAAAGTTGTAAGAAAATTAAAGTGAACTCGATTAAAAAATATCATTATTAGGTGGTAAAATGAACATTTAATTTTCATATTTAAGTCTGTAAATTTCTTATTTCATATCCCATATACAAAAATATAAAAACTAATTTTACTTTTTAGCTCCAATAAGAACACAATAACTTTGTAAAAAAAAAATTATATCATTAAAATTAAACTATATGATTATAAATTGATCTAATAATTGACTTATCAACAATTTTTGATCGTCAATTAATTCTAACCTCTAATTTAAATGAATACTCTCCTTTACTTCTTAACACTTCAACAATCGGATTCGAAATAAAAACACTTTTAATAGCATATGGATAGAAAATAAACACATTTTCAGGATACCTGTATTATACTGTATATAATTCACACTATTTGATAACGATTAATTAATGGACCTTTCCGTTCACGGTATAGAAATGAGATGGTGAGGGGAAACGCGAAATTAATTTGGTCAATGATAAAAATGGAAAATTGGTGATGCGTAAACTGTGCCCAAACGATCTTTTTTTTGTAAACTGCGCCCCGATTTAAATCCAGGTCAAAAAGGTACATGTTAACTGCGCCCGAGATTTCATCAGAATTAAAAAGTATAAATGTATAAACTGCGCCCAACAAGTATTATCCTGCTTAATCAGTGCATGTGGTATCGGAGTGCTATATACGTCTCAAATCCCGGACATTTCGGATACCAATTATTTTATCTAAAATACAGTGTTTGTGAAATTACCAAAAAATAAAAAAAATCCAAGTAGAGACTTACATTAAAACGAGTAAAGTAATTAAGTTAAAGAACCGTTTAAATTTCAAAATTCAAAAACAAAACAAAAATGTGAACATTTAAAAACCATAATTATTAGATATAAAAGTGGTACAATATTCCAATATATCAACGTATCTCAATAATATGTTATTATTTGTCTTGATTTTATATTTTTATTTTATACTAATGTGTAGTTGTAATAATGTTTGATTTTTTAAAACATAATTTTTTAGCGAAGCATATTCCAATATATATATATATTATATAATATGATAATATTGATGTAATAAATAAATTATTTATGTAAAATTATAATTTTTATTATTATAATTTATTACAGCTCAACTTATCAGTAATATTTTCATCAGCACTTATCACCACATGATGATTTACATATCAACTAACATATCATGTTTCTATCCTTGATAAAATCACGGGCGCAGTTTACGCGTACCTTTTTTCCGGGCGCAGTTTACAATCGCCCGGAATAGGTTCACCAAAGAATTGTTATCTAATTTAATTTATTGAATAAAAATTAACGATTATTATTTATTACTTCTACATTATAATAAGCTATAAATTTACGTAAATATTATATTTATATTATAAATTATAATAAATATAGTTAGATATCATGTACAAAACGTAAATTTATTAAAATTTAAAAAATGTAAACGGGCCATATATTATTATACAGGTGACCGGGCCAGTCCGCCCCTGATAATATAAGAGTATCATTTTTAGCTCTTAACCTTATTCACGTAATCAAGTAACTTTTCTACCACTGTCAGTGTTTGAACGTACTACCTTATATTACTATTTGTTATATTTTTACTCTTTATTGTTGATGTATAACGAAATAACTAAAAAACTGTGTACTTCGCTCGTCGGGGCGTTCTTCGCACGTTCGCAAATTATATCTTATTCCTTTTATTAAAAAATCTATAGTTTCAAAGTCGAGTACTCTTATCAACAGTATTCAGTGGTACGCGAAGAATTATTTAAAATGAGCAAATAATCTGATAATTAACATGACACTGTTGTCGGTATCGATCTGCGATCGATTGACATTGGATGACCGCCTGCGAAACGGCATCGTTTTCGGCATTTTTCGACATCCAAGTACCGTCAAACGGAGTAACTCTGGACTGATTTGAAAATAATTTTAATAGCTAGTTATGAATGTGTTTTTAGCAAGCTTAAAATAGTAAAAATGATCTGTGATTGGGCATTAGGAGTTAACATGCGAATTGATTTTATTATTTCATTGCGAATTTGAAAGACGATTTTCCCGTAATGAAATAATTAACGAATTTTCTACCTTTTAAATCAAGGGAAAAAATTTAAAAAATGATAGTAGTTGCCTGACTGAATATTTACTAGTAATTATAATAATAGAAAACTACAAAAGATTTGAGAAAATAATTGAAAATTTCGAAAAATAGCCTCTTTAGTTAAATTTTAATCAATGTAACATTTAGAGGCGAATACGGATTCAAATATATGGTGGTCGAGAATGTTTAACAAGTATTTCTATACAAAAACGAGTACGAGAAAAAAAAAACAAATGTGAAAATGAATATCATTGTAAAAAAAAAAAAAAAATATACGCTTCTTCGATTTTTTCAGTATCTAAAATGTATAATTCTATAGGTATTGTTACATCGTATATTCAACGTGTGGCCAATTATTTAGTTTATAACAATTGTTCAAAAAGTCTGGGACTCTCGTTTACATTATTGGTAAAAAATAATCAACAGTCATTAAAGGATAATCGTTTTTACTATGTACAATACAGCATGTTTCCCTAAACGTATTATTTATTCGTTTAACAAACATATATTGCGCGTGGTATTCAACTATGCTAATACTACCGTTATTGTATTTTGCGAGTAACTCTTGAAACCGTACAAAAAAATAAAAACATTTCGCCATAACCTAATTCATGAGACGTATCGATTTCAGTAAAATTTCGTATAACAGAAGCCTACGCCATATTATGATGCTACCAAGATTATAATATCAATCACGACATTTGTGTTACCGTGTCTTTGTAAGTATACATTTTTTAATTAAAATATTATACGAGTAGGTAATACATTTGATTGAATTCATTATAATAAGTATGTTTTAATAAAACTGAAATATAGATTTATTATAATTATTTATTTATTTTGCGTCCTGTATAATTTATTGATTTATTAGCACTTGTTAGTTGCTTGTTATATGTTATTGTTATTTTAATATTACTAAATGAAATCATTCGAGCACATGACATTGAGATCGTTTGATTATCACGATACCACAATCGTACAATATTCACAGTTATCACCCAACTATTCTACAATCACATTGAACTACAGGTTAGGTAACCGAGCGATTGTAATACACTGACAATTTTTAAACTGAGTTCAGACAACTGCACCAGGTTTAGCTGAACTCGGGTTAAACCAAGAATTGTAATACCGACCATTATGCAGATAAGAAAATATAGAATAGATACGAAAAATAAAACATTTTTTTTTTTTTTTTTTTTTTGTTTTGTTTTATTATTTATCTACACGTAACACGAGAGTAAATCATCGTTATTGTTTGTTTACAGATATCGGCGACACGATTAGAGATCAGAAAGAAGCGACTTCGTGTCAAGTCTTCGTAAATCGAAAAAAAAAATCTAAAACCAAATATTGTCTATGTACTGAAATTGTGTTGAACTATACAATATTAGTTCATCATGTCTATTTCGTACCACACGGTATTTGTTTGGTGTTTTCTGCTGAGTGTACAGGTGTGGATCGTTCCTGCGGACGCGAAAACGGTCGTTAACTACAGAGAGATGTCGGCGTTGGTGAAAAACAACAAGTCAGTGTTCGTGAACGGAAACGGAGTAGAATTGGACAGCTGGTTGTCACGGGTCCAAGGTGCAGGAAACACAGTCAAAGGTGACGGTTTGAATTCCATAATAATGTTCACGTTCATGAAATGCGAATGCGCGTATTATGTGAACACTATTATTGCGAAGTCCGTTTTTGGTATAGAAATTAGGGTGGCTTTACAGTATTTGATAAAACTGAACGAGGAGATAAAAAAAGCATTGACCGTACTGTTTGAAATCAGTGACGAGTATGGCAACGTCAAATCGAGTGAACCCTATTTCATGAAAACTTTGCTGATGATAAGTTTTTACATAGACACGTTTCTCGGTCCTTCTGCACCAGTACATTCGAAAAAGCTGAAGACCGACAACATGGATCGCGTAATAATGCAAATCGCGAATCTCGTCGAACACTATGCCCTAGGGTATTGTAATCTCGAACTTGAAATCGACAAAGATAAAGATGAAAAAACTTTGGACGTTCAATTGGACGATTTTCGTGTATTTCTTGAGAAAATCATTTACACTACACAGACGGCCGACAATGAGATGACCGTCGGACCGTATAGGCCGACTAATTTGAGCAGTATAAAATTTGAAACATGTTTCACTGGTCTGATCAAGAGAAATTTATTTAGATTTTGCGAATTTCTAACTTTTTCTAAGGCGACGAAATGGAACGGTGCGAAAACGTACCTTACCTCTGAGTTCAGACACCTGGAATCAAAGTCATTCAACTCCGTCGAATCTGTCTATGAATTTATTTTTACAATTTATAAACTTGTATTAAAATATGTATACATATTGACTGTCTCATTCTGGAATAGCAATAATTTGTTGGACGTCGACTGGTGCACGCGGATAATTTCGAAATTAAGATTTATGAGTTTTCCGATCGAGATAATAGATCACTTTGAATTCGTATTGAAGGTTGAACGTTACAGAAATGAATACGCTGAGATTTTCTCTTTATTACTAGATAACGCCAAACAAATCGTCGAAGCAAGAGCAAACGATATCGATGACGTCACTCCTTATAAGTATGCATCAAATTTAACATTGTTCAGCTTTATGGAAGCCATGCTGGACGATGATCTTCTACAACTATGGCGGTTTTTCAATTTGCTGTACAAAGAATCGGGAAAAAAATCACCTATAGTTTTTGAGAACGTTTCCATTGATTTGGTGGGTGAAGATGTGAAAAACGAAACAGAATTTGATTGCAGACCATTCACCCAGGTATATCGCCATTGTTTGGACATCGATATTAAGATTAGCAAGTGTCTGCGTCCGAGTAAAAATACATTTGAATACAATTCCCGTATCACGGCTTGTTTGCGTGATATCCTTGATGACCATTTAATAGGATTCTCGAAGTCTTTACTCAGACAAGTCGAACAATGGATATTGAAGAATCCAGTTGGTTCGGAAATCTACATCGATCCCTCAGTCATATTTTTGTCGGCGACTATCATTTTGGCAAATGAATTAAACACCGATAATGGCTACGCTCAGAGCGATAGTAATCAATTGCAAACGGACGATTCGAACACGTTAATAACTCGAAAACTGCTGAGATTGAAACGAATCGTAAAGTACATCACGAATATCGTCAATAACTATCAAATTAAAAATTGCCAGGATTCACAGGATAACACGACCGAGTATATTAAAATGTTGGTAAATGGTGAAACGTCTCAGTCTTCTTCACACGCGGTAAATGATTCAGTGTTCGGAAGTGAGATAATTCCTGTGCAGTCATATATTTTAGCATATATGATGGGTGAGAGTAATGTAATAATAACGACCAGTTTGGGAACAGGAATATTTTTCGATTGGCACGGAGAAATCAAAAGCGTACGTGAAATACATACAGACGTTATGGGAAACGTATTGGACGTGCACAATCTCGTTGATTATCATTGGATATATTTGAAATGGGTGATTTATTTGTTCTACAAAACGTGGTTTATAATCTTCGGAAATCAAATCGTTGACAACAACGATGACTTTTCTAAACCGAATATTCTTTCTGCAGCCGTCGTATGTTTATACGAGTTTAACCAGCTTAAACTTCCAGCGCAATGTGAAAAATATACAGATTATTATTCTACATCAGAATTTTTGCAATTATACAGTGTTATATATGAAAAATATCAACACACAGATATAAATGGGAAGATAGATTTAATTAGAAACGAAATAATTGGTTTAATGACCGAACGACTTGGAGTCATCAGAGAAACCTTTATAGGAATCAGTGATGTTCAAGACTTCTTTTCCATCGATCGGAACGATTGGAACAATTTTCATGTATTTTCTACTTTATTAATGAACGTTAAAGAAAAATTGTCTATAATTGACGAAACCTTTTGGTTTCATCCACAGTTAGATGATATGGATATTGACTACATTTCTGATGAAATGTGATGAAACGTCTTCTAACCTGACGACCACACACCTCTAAATGCAAATATTAAATCCAAACGCTATAAAATAATAATTATTTACCATAATATTTATTCAGTATACATATACATCATTTTGTAATAACTTTTGTAAAAATTTGTTGTCGTCGTTAAATAAAAATTAATTTGTATGATTAAAAGAACTGCTGTATTCAGATTTTTAGCAACGTTATCCCTGCAATAAGGTCCATCGTTACTGGTAATACACGATTGAGCATAACACGATTGAGCATAGATTATTTTCATCAGCGTTGCCACATTTAAACCAAAATTTTGTACATAGCATTTTTACGTAGGTATAGCAACTACAAGTTATTTCCTTATGTATTTGTACACTTATATTTTTTATACTTATCTTTTATTATTGGTATTTATTTAATATATAAACATAAAGGCTTTTACTCAATATTTAGAGAATAAAAATACAGAAAATGTATTAATTTATTTAAATTAAATTGGAAATAGATACCAAGATGTTAACATCTAACTTTATATTTATAAGAAAATTTATTTTTGACGAAATTTATTCTTATATTATGTATTAAACTCATTTATTTTTTTATTTTTTAAAAGTAGCTTATACTCAATCGAAATCTGCCAAAATAAATATGGCAACGTTGCTGTGATTTCTTTTGTATTTTACCATTGTTAATGGTTTCCTTTGTTATGCTGAAAATTATGCTCAATCGTGTTGTAAAAAAGGTGTTTTATGCTCAATCAGGTTCCGCCCATCGTTACAATTGGTAACAGTGACAACAATTGGAGGACAGTGACAACATTTTTCTGCGACGTTTAGCGCTTCAGATGGGATCGACGCTGTTCTGAGGTCGTTATATATTAAAGAATGAACATAGAAAAAAGAAACTTTTAAAATTAAATATAACCAAGTCATTGTAACTGTAACTCGTGACAGGTTTCAAATTCCTAGACTAACATTTATCACTGAATTAGGTACACAATTTAAGAGTAATTTTAAGCTTTTAACCTAATTCACGTAATCACGTAATTTTCCTATCTCTGTTAGTGTTTGAATGTATTGCCTTATATTACAAGTGTTACATTTTTACTCGGTATTGTTGATGTATTGTCGACATAATTAAAAAAGTGTGTACTTCGTTCGTCGGGGTGTTCTTCGCACGTCGGATGGGATATTCTCGACAGGTGTATTGAATTTTAAAAAAACGTTAAATCATTTCTTCAATAAATCGATTCTGAACGACACTTCAAATAATATACAATTTTAATTGTCGATTAGATATGTTTAACAAATAACTACTGTTATTTAATATTGTTGGATGAGTAGTGTATTTTGTATTATGTATTATTTTTTACGAGTCAAGTCCATTTTTAACGTTGAGTACCCAAATGCTGTGTGTGTGTGTGTGTGTGTGTGTGTTTGCGTTTGTTTGAACTTATAATATATTAAATTTTGTAATTTTTATGCAAAAATTATGCAAATAAAATAATAATCTCGAGAATTAAAAACTAAAATAATTACAATAATAAAAATTAATTAAAGTAAAGTAAAGTATAGACAAGAAAGCTGGACACATACATTGCACCACGAATATTCTTCGCTTCTCGGGTCAGATACTCTAGGAGGGTGTGTAGAGTTTTAAAGAAACGATTAATCATTTCTACAAAAAAACGATTCTAAACGAAAGAAGTAAATAATATAAAGAATCATAATAGTCGTCATTTTAAACACATTCACCAAGAGTATGTGACCCGAAGAGCAAATAATATCCGTGGTGCGAAGTATGTCCGTCTCGAAATATTTACTATAGAGCTTCGTTCAGAATCTAAAATCATGAATTTATAATAACAATTAATTAAAGATTTATAGGTGAATCAGCACCACAGAAGAACATAACTTTTGGAATTCATTCATCGTTAATGTACTTTCTACAACTTTTGATGATGGTAAATATAATATACAATATTATACCGATGTATACAATTAGCCTCAACTAGAATGTTAACAATAATTTAGTGGACAAATAATTATTTAGAAAATTATGAAACTGTTGTTACAAAATTATTTGATCAAGGCTTGGATAAAAAAAAAAAAAATTAAAGTAAATTAAAGGTAAATTAGTATAGAGTAAAGTAAAGCATTGATAGGTTATTATACTAAAGTAAAATTAAGATATGTATAAAAAAGAAAGCCAGACAGACCTTCGCATCGCGGGTCATATACTCCTGTGGGTGCGTTGAAAATGAAGATTTTTATTGAACATCATATTATTAACTTCCTTCGCTCTGCAGGGTCGTATTATTGAAATATTAAATATTTAAATATTATCAAAATTCAACATACTAACCAAGATTATCCGATCCGGTGTTTGTTCTTTTTTCCGTAAAATATTCAGTAATATTATTTAGGAAAATTGGACGAATTTCCAAATTATATATTGGTTTGTAGTGCATGATATTGTATTGAAAAATGGCAACATGTACATAAAGTTGTACGTGATCGCGTGGGTCATTTTTGGTGTCATTTTGACGGTTTTATGATTTTTTTTTTTAAAAACTTAACCTCCTACAACATAATAACGTAGTAAATAGAATTCAATTAATTTTAATCCTAAATCATACACTGTCGTCTGTCGGTTAGCAAAGTTTGTTTGATCAGATGATCAATGGAAAAATCATTTTGTATAAGCTGGTTTAATTTTTTTTTTTTTCACAGTTTTCGCGTTTTGCTCTCAAACTATAATGTCGATTGAATCGTTTTCAACTGTCTACACGAATCCCGTTTTTCATTAATTTATATCACTATTGTTTACGGTCGGCAATAACGTCCTCGGCGGCAAAAGCGGTGTCTGGCCAATAAAATACTGTAATTATTACTGTTACGAGAACAGTTTAAATGGTGGGGGGGGGTTGTACATTAGTGTGAAGTATTTTTAACTCTGATTAATTAACACGCTCGTATTGTTTTGTACGTTGTGTGTGTGCACGCGAGCGTATCATCTATTTCCAGCAGACGCTTGAAAAGCGTTGAAAAACTTTGGCGATAAATAAAAGGGATTGTTATCAAATTCAAAAGTCAGAGGTGTGAACTTTTTCGAGTGACGAGATAATAATAATATCACAATGATAACAATAGTACTCGATTGAATCGTTCTCGTTTCTTTTGAAAAATTTGCCTACAGAACGAATAATTTTCAAAATAGATCGCCGGATCAAAAATGTCCCGCGTTCGGCTGGGGAATGAATTTTTTGTGGAAATGAGAATAACCAAAGATAATTAGAATGAAACGAGTAAGTACAACAATTATTTTGGGTGAAAAAACGAAATAACATTCTTAATTTTTGGGAAATTTTGGGGAGAATTAGTGTTATACCCAGGGTTGGCAAGTTTAAAACATTTTGTTTAAAACGTGTTTTAAACTTATAAAAAAAACAAATTGTACTTTGTTTTAAACATTTAAAACATTTGTTTTAAACAACAACAATAAATCATTTGTTTTAAACATCTAATTTTAACAAAGAAATAAAAATACACTAGTAATACCATTTTTTAATTATAACATTAAAAAACTATCTTTTATATTGTTTCTTTAAAATGATATATTAGCTTATAAAAATGAACAAAAGAAAAAAATATTGAAGCTAATATCTATTAGTTATATTATTACTTTGAAATAAATTTCGAATTTTTTTTTGATTATTGTGATTACTTTCTTATCAAGTTAACCTATAAATTCGGATGAGCAAACGAGGGAACTCGTAGAACACCATATTATCAATGGTGAATTTTATGACAGCGATTTGATTTGATTTATTTATTTTTCTACTGGCACCATTGTGGAGCTCGTTCATTCTGTCCATTCAATTCATAAACCATAGACAGTATTAACAATTGTATTATTATTATTATTATTATTATGCACAGTTAATTAATAAAGTAAATTACAGTAAATTAACCTACTCCCATGTAAATTTCATGTAATATATTAGTAATTAGTACGTAGTATTACTGACTATTCTGATTTGTGATATGATACTATGATACTAAATGAATCAAATAGGAGTACAATATTGAATTTTAATTTGATTCAAAAATTTATTTTGGTTAATATTAAACAATAAAACAAGTTATTAAAACATTTTAAAACATCCAAATAAAACTTTTAATAATAAACATGTTTAAAATAAAAAAAAACATGTTTAACACATAAAAAATTGGTTTTTTTTTTTAAAAAAACTTGTTTTTTACCAACCCTGGTTATAGCTGAACACAAATAGAATTAGAAACTCAACATTTTTTTTTTTTTTTTTATTTAATTCATTCTTTGGATTAAAATACGCAAATTCGGAAATTTTCGCTCGTCTAAGAAAACAGTAGTTACTACTCAGAGGGAGGAATCGCCCCCCCCACCACCCTAGCCCATCCCAGAGGTCTGTTATACAAACTCGGCGGTGTCGGAGGATGAACGATCACATTCTCAAAACGTTTTGCAAATAACGAAAAAATTTCCATCGCGACGGTTATCGACGAAAACAATCGCCCTCCCCCCCCAGTCACTGTCAACATGTGCACCGACCGTGAACTTACGTACCCCAAACATCATATTATTATTATTGTAATAGCATACGCAATTTACATATACGCTTAGGAGGCGGTTTCGATTAAAATACCGATAGAATTTTTTCTTCGACGACAAAAACATTATTAAAATAGCACAATGTGTTATTATTATATTCGAATAATATAATCTTCTCGTTGTACGGTGTAAAGGCTACTTGGCGTCTTACCTACCCCTAAGTGAATTCCAATAACGTGTTGTCCAGTATATTAATCGAAGGCGTCACAGTGCAATAACAAGACAGATCCGTTTTCATAAACTTTTCAGATAAAATTTAATTTTAAAATCCGCAACGAACAAAATTGTTTTTTTTTTTTTTTTTTATATTTGAAATTGTAGTTCACATTGATACTAAAAATTTGGTTACCAAGAAAAAAAAACTAAAAAGTAAAGTTGTACTTTATTGTGATTTAAAGTTTTAAAATAATAAGAGCTCTCTGGTATTTTGCCCTGAAACGTTGATAATTTTTTTTTTTTTTTTATCATTATTTAAATGTATTATACAGCAAAACGATAGAAAAAAGTATATATTGTATAGTTTAGACGTTATGAGTTTCAAAAAAAATTGTTTTATACAAAAATTAAAAATTAAATAAAAATTGTATATGGTAAAAAAATTTTTGAAGTTTCAATATATTGTCCTTTAAAACAATTTTTATATGAAAATACAACTTATAATATGTCCTATGCAAAAAACACAAAAAATGTATAGATTATGTAGTTTACACTTTATTATACTTTATTAATTTTAGATTCTGAACGAAATGAAGAAGCTAGTGTTTTTACAATGATGTTTATTTATTTTTTTTCTTTTCTTTTTTTTCTGTGTACAACTTTTCGTATAGAAATACTTTTTTCGATCAATAACTTTTTGAAACCAGATTTGCCTCTAGATTGTACTTAAGAGAGGTCATTTTTTAAATTTCTTAATCATTCAATTTTTTTTTTTTTTTTTTTTGGAAAAAACTACGCAAAATTTGACAAAAATGACTCGAAAACCATGATTTTTTGATCCGAATTATATGAAAATTTAAACATAGATAGAAAAAAAACCTAACCGGCTTTTTTTAAGTCGTATTTAAAAGTGTATTAGAATATTTTGCAAACATTTTAGTTTGTAATTTATAATTTTTTTTTTTTTTTTTTTTTTTTTGCTATAAATAGTTTAACACACAAAAAAAAGTAGAAAATA
>JAIPRM010012613.1:0-11991 GCA_025469315.1 Stegophylla sp. TES_Ste_2020 | reverse complement strand
GAAACCATCATTTTTTGAGCCGAATTTTATCAAAATTTAAACATAGATAGAAAATCATAATATAAGAAAGACTTTGGCGCAAGAAAATTTTGAAAATGTAAAAAAAAAATTTTGGACATTTTTCCAACATTTTTTTTCTCATTTATTTTTTATATTATCAGCTTCCCTCGTTCAGAATCGTTTTATTGAAGAAATGATTTATCGTTTCTTTAAAATTCAGTACACCCGTCAAGATAATTTGAAATTATACATAAAAAATATAAAATGATATATTTATATTTTCTATTTCGTTTTTTTTAAATATTCATAAATAAATTAAAATAATATATAAATTACGTGATCACGAAAATAATATTGTAAACAACATAACAATTCGTATAATATTTCATAGGTATGTTTTATTTAATTTATTTTAAATATGTTATTTCTGAAACGAACTTAATTGAGTTAAATCGTCCATGTGCCAAAATTTAGTTGCAACAAAGTGTCCGTGTGTTTAATTTTCCTTTCGCTCAACTGTCCACGCTAAACTGTGCCAAGTTCAATTTTCTACGACAATGTGTCTGGACACATTTACAATGATGTTTATTTTCTCCATTGTAAACACTTTTAATAAAGATGTTTCGATCAATCACTCTATAGATATCCAAAATCATACCCAGATGGAACTTTAAAGAGGTAAATTTTCAAATTTCTTAGTATTTTTTTAGAAAAACGATAAAAACCTGTCGAAAAGTTGACAAAAAACGGAAAAAAATATACCATTTCCGGAATTTTCGCAAAATTGAAAATTGTTTTTTGACATAACTTCAAAATTAATGTATAGCTAGAGACTTGAAACTTTCACTAACCACTAAAATTGGCCACGAGAAAACTTCATAAAAGTTTCAAAAACATTCGATAAATTTCGAAATAAGTGTGGCATTTTGAAAATATTGAAAATTTCATATTTTTATATAATAAAATTTTTAATTTTCTTAAAAATTTAATATGATCTCACTCACATAAAATATGTCTAATCAACCTAAAAAATCTCGAAAATCGTCAAAGTCAACTTTTTTGTCTAGAACATTTTTTTTTTTTTTTAAGACAATTTTATTGTTATTATTTTGTATTATTTACTGAAGCTCCGTTCAGAATCGTACTATTGAAAAAAATGATTTATCGTTTAATTAAAATTCAACACACTCCCCCCCCCTCATCAAGAGCATCCCACCCAAGAAGTGAAGTATATCCAGATCTTTTGATGGATTTTTTTAAAAACGATATTTTCACAACATATACATTTTACAGGCAAGTTAAAATAATAAATTAATCTACTTCAAGTATAATTAAATCTGGTTTATGTCCGAGTTTTGTCAGTAACTGTGTGCCACGGCAGCTCCACATAAATAACTACTGTGAGCGTTTTAAATTAGATCCCTGTATAGTAAAACATCAACATACCCGAGCACTTAGAGAGGCCTGTAGGTCGACACTGGTTTACACGCAAATCCACATATTATACATGTCATACAATGTCAACTATGCGGTAAATATTACATTATAATATGATATAATACGCCACCGTAGTGCGTACATAGGTATTATCACCTATAGTGTTATGCACAGAATTCCCAACGTATTACGTAAAGTACCAAAACCATAAAACGCGAGCACCTTCTGTGAATTTGTTATAAGGTTATAAGGTTATAACATAATATGTGTAGGGCTGTGAATTTGCAGGAAAGTGAATTTTTTTGGTGATTGTGAAACATAGCTTTGTAAGTACATAATTTGAATTATGTAATAACAAATCCTTTATTAAACTTTTATTTTACATTTTTTGACGTTTTTAATTTTTTAGGTCATTTTTTTGCATTTTTAAGTCATATTTTCCTTTTTTAGTTCATTTTCCGCTATTTTTAATTAAATCCCGTTAAAATAACATCTTTCGGAAAACCTTTTTTTGTTTTACACAGACTGCAACACGTCAAATTTAAAATGAAATTTAAAAATTAAAAATTTTTTTTTTAAAAAAAACTATAAAATAAAAAGTTTTAAATTCTCGTCAAAAATCTATCATAACTCATAAAAAGTTTTGGATTTTTAAAAAGACTCAGATGTAATTAAAAAATATATCCACTGAGCTTCACTTATAATCGTTATATTCGTATCCAATGATTGACCACTGCGTTCAAACTGAAAATAATTTTGTTGTCACCAAAATGATCCAATCGTAAAAATCATCTATCTAAGGCCTCACCGCTAATATCTCGTTTAAGAAGTGAAGAAGGTTAAAATAATATATATATATACGAATTGAATACGACTACATGAGGGATTTTCAAAAGCGCTCAAATAATATACTAAAAATAAAAAAAGCCGGACATACTTCGCACGACGAGTATTCTTCGCATCTCGGGTGTGAAGCACTTGACGGGTGTATTAAATTTTAAAAAAACGATAAATCATTTCTACAAAAAGACGATTCTGAACGAAAGAAGTTAATAATGTAAAGAACAAATGAGAAAAAAAATGTCAACAATTTTTATTTCACATTTCCAAAATTTTCTTACGCCAAAATCTTTCTCATATTATTTTCTATTTATGTTTAAATTTTCATATAGTTCGGATCAAAAAATTATAGTTTTCGAGTCGTTTTTGTCAAATTTTGATTATTTTTTTCCAAAAAAAAAAAAAAAAAATTGAAGAATTGAGAAATTCAAAAAATGAGCTCTCTAAAGTACTATCTAGAGGCAAATCCGGTTTCAAAAATTTGCTGATCGAAACTTTTCGACAAGTATTTCCATACGAAAAGTTATACACAGAAAAAAAAATAAAAAAATAAATAAATAAAATAAAAAAAAGATAAACATCATTGTAAAAACACTAGCTTTTTCACTTCGTTCAGAATCTAAAATCAATCACATAGGTCGACAACGAATTCCATAATATACCTACGAATATATTATACGAACGAACGGTTGTGTAACATATTACGTATTGTGTAGTCCATTTTATTATATTTCTCATTGAGTTTAATATGCTAGCATAATGCTACGTCGTATTTATTGATACAGGCCGTCCGAAACACTCGTCGGCTAATACGAGAACAATAATATTACAATATGTTCACTTTTAATTATTCCCCGGATCCGTACTCGAAATACTTAGGGGCGCTTTATGTATTTACATAATACATGCTTACACGATATTTATTATCCAGTGTACAAACATTTTCATACTTTCATCGACCGTAGTTACCAATCGTTGTAAATATTACATATAGGCGCGCATACCTACCTAATAATAATAATAATAATATATACATTGCACGCGTTTGTGTTTATTATATAAACGGTAAAAATACAAATCCTATAAATAACAAAAGAAAAAAAACACCCACAATGAACGCGCGTAATTATTTTAAAAGCGTGCATTCAAAAAAAGTGTTATTGAATAGTATGATTTTTTTATTTTCAGTTTTTATGAAAATAAAAATCAACGAACGAATAGCGTGTTACTCAATATTTTGCATTATTGAGCTTTAGTCGAAAACTTCAATTGTGTTGCAAAAATAAAATATAATAGTAAGATATAATTTACATTTTACAATATTGTTTGCGCAATCTTTATTTAATTTGGAGTTCTATAATATTATAACTAGGGCCCGGATTTAAATGCTCTAAAAAACAGCCAAAAATGCAATTAACCGTAAAAATGCCATTAAAAATGCATTTTACCATGAAAATACTCTTAAAAAAGATCCTTTGTGTTTTTATATTTTAATTTGTTTTCTTATTTGCCATCTGCCAAGTTTAGACATCCATAAGTGTAAAGATAAAATATAAACATTATCTATTATCATTATTAGTTGAATTCAAATCATTGATTCGTATTGTGTACAGATACTAAACATTATAAAAATAGTAAGTATATTGTTGAGATATGCCTTTAAATGAATAAAATGACCGAAAAATGCTAAAATGTGCTCTAAAAATGAAAAAACATCGAAAAATGCAAAATAATGCAAAATAAAAGTTTCACTTTTGAGTTGTCTGTTATACGAAACAAATTATGTACTTGGAAAGCATTGTCTAAGATCACCAAAATAAATATGCATTTTGCATTGGAATCCGGACGCTAATTATAACAAAAATAATAATAGTAATTACTTCAGTAACTCATTTCTCTAGTGAAATAGGTAAAAACTAAACGAAAATTCTGTTAATTGAATTGTAAATTTCATCACATGAAATAAAAAAATGTTCATCGAATAATTCATAATAACATAAATAACTACAAATACTCTTATTATAATATTATTGTTCTTTAAGTATGACATGTGCATAAAATAGATATGAGGTATGAAAAAGTATGTTCACTTAAACGGAATAACAAAAATGTAAGACAATTAATAGCGCAATTTATGATTACCCCGAAGTATTGGTTACACATATCACAAATGGAGTAAGTACATAATTTATATAGTATGAGTCTTTTTTGCAATCGTATATCGATGACATCTCAAAAGTACCATCTAGAGGTGAAACTCGAACCTTTTTTGAACAAGTATGTTTCTATATGAAAACGTGTACACAAAATTTTTTTTTTTTAAAACATCATTGTAAAAACATTAGCTTCTTTGCTCCGCTCAGAATCAAAAATTATTACTTTGGATTTCACGAAACTTGAAATTCTTTTTATCAAAATAGTCGGTACCTTGTTGTAATAATAAATAAAATATAGATCGTTAAAAATTAATGATGATAACTGTGTATTTTAGTATGAAGAAAAGTAAGAAAACCCCACCTACCACAAAAAAAAAATCATGAGTGCGTGGTTGTAATAGAGCTACTAGAATAATGAAAGAAAATTTTTTTAATTATTTTTCCACTCTAGAAGACACATTCAGTGAAAGACTAAAATCATTTCTCCAATCTTCTCAAATCACTTCTTCTGATAAACTAAAAAATGAATAAATTACATAAATAATCATATAAAAAGTATGTTAATAATTTTTCCTGTAAGATAAATATTACAATCGGTTACGTCCATAATCAATTTATCTTTCATCTCATCAAAATCACTACTTCAAAAGCCATAAAATACATATGTAATACCATATAATCATTTCACAATAGCTAGAATGTATAATAATACAATGACAATATTGTACATTATTTCTCTATGACTCATGAGTAGTATAAGTGATGATGATTGATGAATAATGTAATAATATTGGTTAAACTAATCTTTCTGGATATTATTACTTTTTTCTTTGTTAAAACGGATGACATTTGTGTATTCTCTTTCATTGAATAGATTTGTCAGTTTATGTCTAATATGCCTACCTTCCATGTACGTGAGTAATGACGTAAATATATAGCACATAACAATTTAATGATTATTCTAAAATTATTTGAATCGGATTAAAATTTAAGTCATTAGGTACAGTATTTATAGTTATCAGATTATAATAAATAATCTGGTATTAATAAGTATAATAAGTCAATATATTTTTTTTTTTTACATTAGATGTCTTTAATGGATACCTATGTCTAAATAATATGAAAAAAGTAAAGTAAAAGTACAACAAAGATCAGTAAAGTATAAATAAGAACTGGGCATATTTCACACAACAGGTTAGGTTAGATAACTTAGGTCTTGATGGGTATATTGAATTTTAAATAAACGATAAATCATTTCTTCAATATAATACGAGCGAAAGAAGTTAATAATATAAAGAACAATAATAGTCGTCATTTTCAAATCACTCATAAAAAGTATCTGACCCGAAAAGCAAAGAATACCCGAGGTAAAAGTATGACCGGCTCTCTTGTATATACTTTATTTTACTTTTCTTATCTTTGCTTTATTTTACTTTACATTACTTTACTTTACTTTTTTTAATGTAATAAACAAAGTAAGGGAAAAAATTTAATGAGAAAAAATTATTGTTGTTAGAAAACAATTTTTTAGCAATAAAATATTTCTTATATTATTGTCTATCCATGTTTAAATTTTCATAAAGTTTGGATCAAAAAATGATGATTTCCGAGTATATTTTGTTGAATTTTGAGCAGTTTTTCCCTCCAGAAAAATTTTGAAATTGATAAATTCGAAAAATGACCTCTCTAAAGTACAATCTAGAGCGGGAGAATCCACTCAGAATCGTCGTTTTTATTGAAAAGAAATAATTTCTTTAAAATGCAATACACCCACCAATAAGACTATCGCACCTGAGGAGCGAAGAATACACCCGAAAGGTGCGAAGTACGTCCTTTTTCATATTTAGATTTAGAATTATATAATATATATAAAATATGGTACACACAAAATAAAAATATATTATTTATTGTATAATGTATATATAATATGTTAAGTATGTTTAAACAAATCGCGTGCGTCACTTAGGATCATTTCTGAGTGTTTTTTCAACCCCCTCCCCACCCCCCAAAAAAAAAAAAATAATAAATAAAAGAGAGAGTACTTTCTGTTAATTTATTGGGCGTGTGTAAAAGTGTGATACATTATTATCGTTATCGCGGTCGAATTTTTCTCAATAATTTGTCACACGACGACGAATCGTGTCAATCGCTCGGATACATTATTTACACACTATAGTCGTTTCTCTCGAGAAGTCGAGAAAAGACGCAGAGAGGAGAGAAAGTGGGAAAATATAAACACACACGGTTCTCAACGTCTATAAAATATCTTATATACTTTGCTGTTGTGGCGTACTTTTCGCCAAAACCGAATATAATGGGGTCTCGTTTGAAAACGAATCCGTCCACCGGGGGCCACCAAACATGTGTATTATAATAATAATATATGTGTACACTTTGCGCGCGTGATTCTTTTCAGAGAGACTTGCGGGTGAAATACCCCGCGAGCCTATACATATTATATATGTGTGTGTGTGTGTGTGTGTGTGTGTGTATACAGGGTGATTCAAAATTTATGTCACAGCAAATTTTTTCATATAAATATTATTCAAAATAGAGTGAAATGTATTGTACAAAAGTGTTTTTTCACTTAATGAAACCTAAAATTATATGGAAATTTTATATTTTTTAACTACTCTTAAGGGGTGTGGTTTTAGGGGTGAACTTTTGAAAATCAAATGGGAATCTATATATATATATATATATATATATATATTGACGACCTAAAATGAAGGTATTTTTTTAAAAAAAAATATTGTTTGAAAAACATCAATTTGATGCAAAACTCTTGGTTTCAGAACGATTTAAAGTTTTTAAAAAATCGTATTTTAACGCGCAGGACTACGAGACGCAATATTTCTAAAAAAACTTTAAATCGCTCTAAAACCCCTAGGGTTTTGCATTGATTGATGTTTTTTACAACAAACAAATATTCTTTTTTAAAAATACCTTTATATTATTAGGTTCCCATTTGATTTTCAAGAGTTCACCTCTAAAACTATACCCCTCAAGTTAGTAGGGTAGTTAAAAAATATGAAATTTCCATATCATTTTAGTTTTCATTAAAATATAGAGAAACTTTTGTATTATATAATTTACTCTATTTTGAATATTTATTGGAAAAAAAATTGCTGTAACATAAATTTTGAATCACCCTGTATATATATACTACAAACACACACACACACAAACACACATATTATATATTATACAAGAGTATATAGAACGACGGCTTTCCTTAATGACGTTTCTTTATTGACGAAACTACCGAGACTCGTTTTCACGATGACGCGTCCCTATATATACGTACACTCTGTGACTGTATATATATATATATATATATACTCGAACACTCGCAAAATTTTAACAGAAATAATCCGTCGCCGTTCCAAGACGATTATATTATCATGTACGTAGTACAGTCAGTATGGCGGTGATTGGTTAGAGGGGAAAGGGAATTTTGGTCTTAGTGTATTCGTATATTATACGCACCCCGTGACGACGGGGTTCTTTATAACTCGTCGTGTGCAATTTTCGTTTTAAGGATATACAGGGTGCATGATTTTTTAAGCGTGCTCACCCCCATTTTTGGCCGTAAAAATGCAAAATTTGGGATTTTTTTTTCCGGAATGTTTAAGTTACTATAAAACCAATATTTTCCATAACTCATTTTTTTTATGTGAAGATACAAACTTTCTTTTTTCAAATGGCTACCGGCCCCTATTTTAATTATGGAATTATATTCGGGTTATTTTTCCGTGAATTTTGATGTATTGAAATTAAAATTTGAACGAGTAGTTTTTGAACTATTCAAATTTAAATATTAAGGAAAATCGTCACTTGGGCACATATTTAGTTACGTACGTAGTTCGTAATTATTATAAATCTAACTCAATTAACCTTTAATCAGAAATAATTAGTCAAAATGTTCATGGATATCATGTCGTGTGTACGAAGTTAAATTTTACATTTAAAAAATATTAATTAGTCAGGTCGTCCATATCTCATTTACCTATTAAGAATAAATTAAAATATGTCACCCTTAAGGTGACATGAAAAAATGAGTTATGAAAAATATTGGTTTTATAGTAACTTGAACATTCCGGAAAAAAAAATCCCAAATTTCACATTTTTACGGCCAAAAATGGGGGTGAGCACGCTTAAAAAATCACCCTATATACCGCGCGAATACATAAGTAAGCACATCGCGTTTATAAACTACAATATGTTTACACGGCACAAATACGTATGCATACGAGTATCAACCGGGGGGGCTCTGAGTTGATAACAGTTATACTTGATATCTGTACAATGGCGTATTTTGGGAGTGTGTCAAGGGGAGGGAGTTATAAAAATAACGTATGCGCAGATTAAAGAAAGTGAAAAGTAATGTAAAAAAAAAAATGTACGTTCTTTACACTACCTTGGATAAATTCTACGCTCCTCGACACTGGTACGCTCTTCTGGGTATATTGGAATTTTAAAGAAACGATATTAATCACATTTCTTCAATGAGACGACGATTCTGAGCCGAGCTCCAGTTTATATTCAAGACAATTTTACTTAAAAATTATAAAGTTTTGTTATGATAACCAAAAAAAAAATATTTATATATTTTACTCGACCAGTTTTATATTTCACTATTAAGTGAGAAAATTAAAAAAATATATTTAAGGAGAAAGAAAGTGTTTGAAAAAAATGTCTAAACATCTTTTTTCACATTTTCAAAAATTTTCTTGCGCTAAAAATATTTCTCATATTGTTGTCTATCTATATTTAAATTTTCATAAGTTTGGATCAAAAAAGATAGTTTCTGAGTCAAATGTTGGGTAGTTTTTCCTAAATTTTGAGAAAACAATTGAGAATATCGAAAAATACCCTCTCAAAAGTACCACCTAAAGACAAAATGTAATTAAAAAATAGCTGGTCGAAACTTTTGAACCAATATTTCTATATAAAAAATGTTAATAGAAATAAAAACATTTAACGCAACCCTCCAAAATTGTAATATTATAGGTGAATTGTATACGCTATATCCACAGTTTGGGAACCTGTGCACCAAATGACACTTTTAAGAGCTCATTTTTCCAAATTTCCAATAGTTTTCTCTAAATTTGGGAAAAACTACTCAAAATTTGACAAAAACGCCTCGGAAACCATATTTTTAATGAAAATTGAAATATAGATAGATGATAATATTATGATAAACGTTTTGGCAAATAAAATTTAGAAAGTGTGTGAACTAAAATATTTATGGAAATGTTTTTCTAACACCAAAACTAAGCGTCATTAACATTATCTATCCACCTTATACTTTATAGTACTCTGGCATGCTGGTTTAGAATAGAACGGACTGTATTTATGATTTTCAGGTGGTTTTTCGATAAAATTAACACACGGTTTTTTATTTTTGCCGTTATAACGGGACTACTATTTGAGAAGAATAAATAAAAACGATTGGGGCAACTTATAATAATATAAACATTAAAATTATTCAAAAATGGTTATAATATAGATATTTTTGATACGACCGTGATTCAATGAATTTTATTAATGACAGTCAGGGCCATATTTACGCAAGGACAATATGGGTATTTGTCCTGGACCCATGCGCATCAGGGGCCCACAAACTGAATTTAATTGTTATTCAAATTTTAATTAACTCCTTAATAATATCATCCCTAAACATAAAAAAAGAAATTGCACATTTAAGAATATTTGTTAAAAATCTTAAAATATTAATATTTTTCACTGTGACAAAATGTAGATAAGAAATATTCGTACTAAATGGTCTATTATTATTATTTACCAATAATTATAATTGATTTAGTGTTATTTTTATAGAAAAAAAAAAAAATTATAAAAGTTGTGAAGATTTTATAATACTTACGTTCAAAAATGTTTCACTAGACTATTCAGTATTGACAGATTATTATATTTACTAATTATAATTTAATGTACAGTTGATAATAATAGATATTTTTTATTTTGTTTATTTTGTCCCGGGCCTCGAAAATTCTAAATCAGACTGCAGACGCAATGGTGAACGGTGTTGGTAACTAGTACGAGTGGGCTATGGTGACGGTGATGGACGAAAGAGACGAAGAAACACGAGGAACAAACAATAAAACATAAAAACACTAAAACCAACATTGAGAGGTCAGCCGTCAACTACGAGTAGTAATAATTATTAATTAAAAAGTAAAGTACAATAATATGATCACTGACTGGTCACAAAGCGCGTGTCCGCACGAATGGGTTTTCATCGGAAAATTGCATATTAACAGTAATTACAATACCTAATTATTAATAGGCAAGTCAGTAAGTGGCACTTCCGCGCTGATTGTAATAATATAAGTCCAGGGTTGTTATGTTTTTTAAACAACATCATGTTTAACCAGAGAAATCCTTGGTGTTATTGATTAAAATAAATTTAACTATCCTCTACTAGTATTTATGTCAACCCGAGTCCAAATTAATATATAAATATTGTTTTGAAAGTATCGATAGTCGAATACAAATATTCCTTACTTAAAAATTACATTGCATTATTAATTGCATTATTACATTACATATTATTAAATGTACCATGTATTATTTTATTAAAATCATTGACCAGGGACACAATGAGTTACACACAGACAATTATTGCTGACAGTATAATATTATGGCATATTAGTATAAACTATATTACACATTATTGACATATTTCAGGTTGAAACTTTTGGACTAGTGTTTCTATAGGAAAAAGTATTTAGAAGAAAAAAAAAAGAAAAAAGATCACTGTAAAAACACTAGCTTCTTCATTCCACTCAAAATCTAATATTTAGATTTAAGTTATACTTTTATATGTTTTTTTTTTTTAATTGACAATAATTTTTTAAATAAATTTAAAATTAATATTTTTCATAATTCATAACAAATGATCTGAGGTTATAAACAGCTTATTATAATTATTAAATTAAACACAAAACAACATAATACATTAATCAAACAAAATTATAAACAATTCTAATATTTTTTTTTTTTTTTTAGGTCATATTTGATCATAGAAATTATCTATTATTCAGATTAATTTGTTTGCTCATTATGAGCACTTGGTAAATATAATAATAATAAATGTTATGAACACTTATTACAATAATATGTAATATAATACTGACCGAGTAAAAAAAAACGTTTTGTCATAATAACAAACTTTATGATTTCTAAGTAAAATTATCTTAAATAAACTGAGCTCCACTCAGAATAGCCATATTATAAAAATGATTTATCGTTTCTTTAAAAATAAACTAATACAGACCCCTCAAGACAAGGGCGTACGCAGAATTTATTTATAGGGGGGGTTATCATAAATATAATAAAAACATTTTTATACAATTATTTTTTTTATTAAAATTTTTTACATAAAGTTAATTTTAAAGTACAGCGAGAACAGCGTCTGTTGAGATTTCAATATCTCGGTGAATATTTAGCATTGCTAATCCATTTAACCTAGATTCTCCTGTTGTATTTCGGAGATAGGTTTTGAGACGGCGCATTATAATAAATTTGATAATAT
>JAIPRM010012612.1:0-11992 GCA_025469315.1 Stegophylla sp. TES_Ste_2020 | reverse complement strand
ATCTGGGTGTGATTCCGGTTCTATAGAGATACTGATCGAAACTTTCGGACAAGTATTTCTATACGAAAAAGTGTTCACAGGAAGAGAAAAAAAAAATAAACATCATTGTAAAATCATAAGCTTCTTCACTTCGTTCAGAATCTAAAATTGAAGAATTGAGAAATTCAAAAAATGACCTTTTTAAAGTACAATATCTAGAGGCGAATCCGGTTTCAAAAAAATATTGATCGAAACTTTCGGACAAGTATTTCTTTGCAAAAAGTTGTACACAGAAAAAAAAAATCAGCATCATAGCTGATCATCAAAACACTAGCTTCTTCACTTCGTTCAGAATCTAAATATCGCCATGAAAATAATCAATTCGTGCGTTACAGACGCGGAGAAATAAAAAGGAACGAGATGACACAGAGAGTTTAGTAGTATCCGAGTGAAATTCGCAGTCTCGCTATTTGCCGTCGTCATTGTGTACCCGATGGGGGGGGGAGGCTTAGGAAGAGTGCTGGTTGAAAAAGTCGAGTGACTAAGAAAGGAAGGGATATGAAGGGAGGGAGAGAGAGAAAGAGAGGGAGGGAGGTGATGGAGAGAGAAGAGAATAAGGTAAAGATAAAACGAGAGCACCGACCTCTTGAACTCCGATGATCGACACACCCGTCACGCCTTTGTCGTCACAGCAGACTATAAGAGTCTGTGTCGTCTGAGCCCCACTTTAGCATGTGCCTTCCAGTGTTATTTTCCGGTCTCCGTCATCGTGATCGCCGAGTGGCAGGTCGACCTGTCTGGAGGGCGTTGGGGGTGTGGGGGGGAGGTGTGTATCGTAGAAGCAGACGGGATCGAGAGTGAGTGAGAGATAGAAACGGTGAAATGGCGAGGAAGAGAAACGAAAAATTAAAGGCGGTAGGGGTGTGGATGGAGGGGGAAAAAAATAAAATGATGTCGAGTTTTAATTGAAAAAGTTTAAACGTTAAGAAATCGTCTCGCAGAGAGTTCCTCCGTGCAATGGAAACAATTAATAACGAACGTGCGAGTGTCTTTTTTGAAAAAAAAAAAAAAAAAAAAAGCAATGTATCGGAGCATTAAGTGTTTCGGTTAATTTTTCAAAGACTGTTTCATTAATATTCAAAGACAATCTAGCCGTGTCGGTGTATAATTTTTACAGCATAGGCGAAAAATCCACTCGGTTCGTAATATTGAATTACAACTTCTTTTTTTTTTGTTTTTGTTTTTGTAATTCAGCCAAATCAGATGCTATAGGAATTCGAAATTTTCCACACATTGCTTTGTTCGGTATTTGCTAAAAAAATTACTGCTTTTAATTCCATTCGATTTCATGTCATCTGCAAACAACATTGTGAAATCTTGTCTTCTCATCAACTTGATATTTTTCATCTCAGTTCACACATACTCATGTCACAACATTATTAAAAAAAAAAAAAAACCAAAAAAATTAACTTGATATGAAAAACTGTAATAATAACATTAATTTAATTATAATTATTGTTATATCATTACAAAATTATTAAATCATTAGTTTTATGTTAATGTGGTATTGTCATTGATATCAGTATAACCTTAATTAAAAAAAAAAAAAAATTGTATTGTCGACGCTTACAATATATTTATATACAGGGTGTATCATGAAGATCTGACATATTTCAATGCGATTCCAGTGATCTTCGTGATCCACCTCGTATAATATAATATATTTACTCACTTAAATCATTCATTTTATATAAAATGCTAAAGTATTTTGGTAAAAATTGGCTTTTACTAAACATTATGGATAATATTTTTAGATCTTTTTATGAAATTGATACAATAAATTTCATCCACACGGATAGTGTAATCTCTTTTTCTATAGGTACTTAATTAAAATATGTTTTATTTATAATGTTTTTACTTTGAAGTACCAGGAAGAAGTGTTATCTACATTAGACCACTTTAGAAATACTGGAGTTTTTGAGAATATTTTTTAAAATTTCAAGAATTTCGTTAAAATAGTACCTAAAGATGTGAGTGACAGATTAGTATGAATTGTTTGATTTTTTTTTTTTTATACTTTAAACTTAACAACTTTTAAATTTAGAAATAAAAAAAAGTACGAAATAGTTAGGCCCATTATAAGGTAACCAATCATCACGAACTTCGTAATATTTTATCAAATATTATTCAGTCTCTTCAGGAGTTCAGCAAAAAAATTTTCCAATACCAAGAAAACTCAAATTAAATATCAAAAAAATATGTGAAACATGCACTTAAAACTCAAATATAACCAAAATATGCACTTATATCGAAAAAAAGAGCTAAATATGCTAAATATGCAAATTAAAGAGAATTGCATACAACTCCTGGTTTTTTTTTGAAATGCATTTCTATATCAGGTAGCTATGTTTTGAATGATTTACAAAAAAACACGCCAACTCCTAATCACTCAATTATTATCTCGTTTTTATGTCAATAAACACACAATTTAACATTAATAAAGTGTTTTGATCAAAATATAATAATAAATATTCGATATCAAAGATGAACGGAGACGGTTCAATTTATGCGTCGCCGGTCGAATATTGGCGACTCCCCTAATAATAACAATATTATGCTTATATATATATATATATATGTTACAGTTATATATTATTTCGGTTAATGAATGACGTTAAATCCTTCTTAAGACAATGCGGAAACGCTCAGAGACATTTGTATAAATACTGCGACAAAATAATTATTATTATATACAATAATATAGCGTCTCTCTTCGAATAAACATTCATTTTTTTTTTTTTTATTATAAACACTTTACTTTTTATAAACATCATAACCAAGTACTGAGTAGAATTCAAAATTAAATTACTTATGATTTATTATTATTATTTCGTTTTTACCAAGGCACGCTGTCAGTTAATTAATAATTTTAAGAAAGAACGTGGGAACACGACTTCCCTCCCTCCCCCCCCCCGGGAATATTTTTGACAAACTATTTTGTTTTTGTTCCTTTTCAATATTCTCCATTCGGTTTATTATTATTATTATTATTATTATTATTACTGCAAATCCTTTTGTCCGCCAAAAAAAGAAAACGGTCTTGTTGTTTTTTTCAATCGATGCGGGTCGTCGTCGTTTAAAATCGCAGCGACTTATTATCATTGGCTCGTTTACGGAGGGAAGGTTAGTAATTAAATACGATATAATAGAGCCGAGAATTAAAAATATAAAAATTTAAAAATTACAACCCGAACCAGTGGCGTGGCCGGGCCTAGTAAATAAATTTCACTTATTTTGTTCTTTATAATATTATTTTATATTCCTTCGTTCAGAATCGTCTTGTTGAAGAAACGACTTATCGTTTCTTTTTGAAATAATTCTACACACCCGCCCAGAGTATCTGACCCGAGGATTTATAAGTGTATACCTATGGTGCGAATAGTATATTATCCGACTTTCTTGTGCCTATACGTCACTTTACTTTTTGCTATTAATATTATTTTATGATGCAAGTTTTAACAGTAACGTTTTGTATTTTATAATATTATTTTAGATTCTGGACGAAGTGAAGAATCTAGTGTTTTTACAATGATGTTTATTTTTATTTTTTCTGTGTACGACTTTTTGTATGGAATTATGGATAGAAAAAAGTTTCGATCAGCAACTTTTTGAAACCGGATTCGTCTCTAGATGGCACTTTAGAGAAATCATTTTTCGAATTTCTCAATTCTTCAACTCTTTTTTTTTTAAACTACCCAAAATTTGACAAAAACGACTCGGAAACCATAATTTTTTGATCCGAACTATATGAAAATTTAAACATGAATAGAAAACAATATGAAAAAGATTTTGGACATTTCGGACATTTTTCTAACTTTTCTTTTTCTCATTTATTTTTTTCTATTATTAACTTTCTTCGTTCAGAATCGCTTTATCGAAGAAATCGTTTCTTTAAAATTCAATACACCCGTCAAGAGAATCCCACCCCACGTGCGAAAAACACCCCGAAGTACACACTTTTTTTTTTTTTGTTTTATTTAATATAACAATATATTAACGAGAAAAAATATCGGGCCTACCTAGAAAAAAAAATTCTATCTACGCCACCACTGCAGCGAACGGTTTAAGGATGAAATTAATTTTTACCGAAATTCAAAGGGAATACTGGGGCGAAAAAAAAAACACAATTTCGACCGGGCGTTGAAACGCGACGGAAACAAGCGGAAGACGGACGTATGAAATAAAGTATATGACCGTAAATTAAATGATAAATTACCATTATTAACATCCGAGCACTTCTCTTATAGTAGTAGTAGTTATGCTGAATGTGTATCGTAAAAAGAAAAATAGTTTCTTTTAAACATGAATTTTATTATTATTATCATAAGGATACATATTATTATACGACAACAATATAAAACTATAAGTATATTTTTATTGCTATATGTTTATATATAAATATATTTTTTTTACTAAATAAAAACTAACCCTCTCCCAGCTTCCGGTTCGGACGTCATCCCCCCTCCCCTGCCCCATCTCCCCCCCCGTTTGTAATAGCTGCCAAGATTTCCATGACGATGATTGATGGGCAGATTTTAAAATATCATAAACCGACGAACATCAAACATGTTGTGGATGGGTGACCCTCCGAGGGAAACGTCGTCGTCTCGATGTAAAAAGGAATAAAAATATGAAGGGAAGTTAAATAATTGAAACATATATATCATCTCCGATTTTACTTTATGTATTTCCGAAAAATAAATAAATATATTATACATTGTGAAAACTCGCAGCGGGGGCAAAACTGTGTTTTTTTTATTTTTAAAACATATTCAAAAAAAAATTGTCGTGATAAAACGCGTGCAACGAACGCTGGCGAGAATAATGGAGAAACAAGAAGTGTGTTCTTCGCGCGTCGGGTGCGATTCTCTTGACGGGTGTATTGAATTTTCGAAGTAACGATAAATCATCGAATGGAAAAGTATTTCCGTACGAAAAGTTGTACACAGAAAATAAATAATAAAAGAATAAAATAAACATCATTGTAAAAACACTAGCTTCTTCGCTTCGCGTTCAGAATCTAAAAATGATTTCAATAACAATTTTCAAGATTTCGTGCAATATTCGTAATTATTGTAAAAGTGCCTCATGATTTGAATAATTTGTTATTACTTATCAATGTAGGATACTTATTGTTTTTTTTTTTTTTTTTTTTTTCTGTTCGTTTATCCGTTAAAACTCAATACCGTTCGAGTGCAGTCAGTGAGCAGCTCAAATGGCGTAATCAGTGGGGGTGGGGGGGTGTTTTGGGTATCTGAACACCCCCCCCCTCGAACCGTATTTATTGAAATTTTATTCTATTTTATAAAAACTTAAAACACGTGCTTTAGAATTTATATTCTAAAGAATATGCGATTTTATTTTAGTCTACTACGAATGTTTTTTAATTGAAAATTTTAACTCGGAAAAAAGATAGTTAGATTTTGCCACTTGAAATTTCAATCCAATGAATTCTTATAGTAAAGTGTCCAACCGCCATTGATTATAATTTTATATTTTTAAATAGTTATAAGTAGAAATTTATAGGGTGTCCACCGTCCTTGGAAAAAAATTCTAGTTGCACCACTGTGATAATGTCACGACGTGTAATATTTTTACAGCGAGATTATAATCATTTTTTTTTTTTTGGGTCAATAATTTAAAAAAAAAATACATTTCCAGGGGCGGGCAAGTGCCCCTAGTTACCTTCCCCACAAAGGGCGTCCATCTCTGACTACGCTGTTGTCAACTGTTTGATCTACGATAATAACGAAACATAATAATAATAATATTGAACGTGTCCCGTCGATCGAGTGATCGACGTCCAACAAAAACTACCGTACCGATGCGGTGTTTGAGATTTCGCGGAAATGTATACTATATGACTAGGGCAGTGAATTTGTAGGAAAGTGCATTTTTTTTCGGTGATTGTGAAACACAGCTTTGTAATTACATAATTTGAATTATGTGATAACGAATCCATGTACTATGAAATTTTTATTGTGTTTTTAGACGTTTTAAATTTTTTAAGTCATTTTTCGGCATTTTTAAGTCATATTTTCTTTTTTCAGTTCATTTTTCGGTAATTTTAATTAAATTCCGTCAATTAACATGTTTCGAAAACCTTTTTTTTTTTGTTTTACATAAGCTGTATATAAGTAAAATTAAAATTTTTTTTTTTTAATGTTTTTGGTGATAGCATTTTATAAAATTCAAATTCAATCAGCAATTTTATTTTATTTTTTCTATTAAATAAACATATTTTTATGCTTATAAAATTTGTTCTACTCTAAGTAGTGATGTATAATTTCCTATAATATCAATATAAAATAAATGTAAAAATTAAATTAGAAACCATTTTAAGTGAATTTCTTGCCATAACTTTTGGCATTTTATTATGCAATTTTTGACATTTTTTGAAACGTTTTTCAAGGATTTTTAGTGCATTACATTTACAGCCCTATACGTATAACTATATATTTTATAGGCGCACGAAGGAAGTGATTTTCGAAATATTAGTATTTTAACGGATCAAAAAACGGCGCGAAATTAGTTTTCTGCACGTTCACGCGATTCGTACGACGGCCACGAGTTCTTTGACGAATTATTCGATGTAAATCTAAAACCAAAGAGTTTGTACATTTTGTCCGGCGGCCAAACCGATTTTCACGGGCGGGTTGTATGATGACGTGTCTTTGGTCACCGTAGCGTCGGGACGCCGCCGCCCGCGTAAAGGTGACGTTTACACCTAACAACAAGTGACGGGTGAAATGGCGAGTGGGGAGGGGGGGGGAGATTAAAAGAGCAGGAAGAGAGGTTTGCTCGTCCCGATACGAACAAATATTAAAAATTAAAACCGTGAAAACAAATATTTTACCACGTGGGTAGAGCCCCGGGTTATTCGGCTGGCAGGAACGGTGACGACGACCACGGAAATCGCCGAATAATAAAGTGGAAAATATCGTAAATAAATAAAACGACACGCGCGAGACGAGTGAACCGTGCGGAACGGAAAACGACTTCTTTACGCGAGTGGCGTGTGGGTACTGATGAGGGGCGGGGTAGGGGAGGGCAGGGCGACGACGAAAAACAAACTGCTCGCGATTCGTACGATATTGTGCAGGACGTGTCGTTAAGGGATGAATCGAACGCCAGGGTCTCTCTCTCTCTCTCTCTCTCTCTCTCTGTCGGCGAAATTTCGTCAAAGTTATCGTGCGGCTTCGAGTAGTAATTTCACCCTTTTATGGAGGGGAGGGGACAACGTCAACACACTATATTCAGGATGATTTTTTAAGCGCGCTCACTCCCCCTAATATTTTTTTTTGTTTGAAACGGTTAAGTCACCATAAAAGTTCATGTTTTCCGCGGCTCATTTTTTCCATGTCACCTTAAACATGTTCTGTGGAGATACAAAATTTTGATTTTCAAATGGCAACCCCCCTATTTTAACTGCTGAATTTTATTCGGGTTGTTTTTCTGTGATTTTTGACGTATAGAAATCAAAATTTGAACGAGTAGTTTTTTTGAAATATTCAAATGTCAGTATTAAGGAAAATAATGTTTCGAACACACATAATATTTGGTTAATTAAGTACTTATGTAGTTAGCTAATTAATTAGTTCGATCGTCTAATCTTTTCATTTACCTATATTCGCTATTGTAAAATACAATCAGTAAATGGTAGGATTTATCTAATTACTTCTGATTAATGGTTAATTAAAAAAATAAAACATTATTAATAATATGTTATGTGTCCGCACTCACTTTCGTTAATATTTACATTTGAATATTTCGAAAACTACTCGTTGAAATTTCGATTTCAATAAATCATAATTCACAGAAAAATAACCCGAATAAAATTCCGCAGTTAAAACAAGGGAGTTTGCTATTTAAAAAACAAAAGTTATTATCTCCACAGGACATCCTTAAGGTGACATTGGAAAAACGAGTAACGGAAAACATGGCATTTATAATGACTTGAACATTTCAAAAAAAAAAAAAAATCCCAAATTTTGTATTTTTACGGCAAAAAAGGGGAGCACGCTTAAAAAATCACCCTGTATAGTAAAGGCTTCGAGCAGTAATGTAATGAGGATTATTTTTGGTTATTTTTGAAAAAAAAAAACACTTAATCTATAATGTCATTTATCATATATTTGTATTATATATGTATTTTTCAAAGCTAATGTAACTACAAAATTGTAACGAACTAAAACAACAAATTATTTTAATATACAAATTTTATGTTTTTTTTTTTTTTTTTAAAAAACTAAATAAATAATAATAGTTATTTAAATTATACTATAATATATTATTGTATTTATTTTGCTCACGATTTTGTGATAAAAATAATTGAATACATTTGTGATTCATATAATATAATATAATGTTCATATACATTTATTACCGAATTTTCAATTTTTTTAAAATTCTGAACGAAGCGAAGAAGCTAGTGTTTTTACAATGATGTTTATTTTTTTTTTTCGTATGGAAATACTTGTCTAAAAGTTTCGATCAGTAACTTTTCGAAAACCGGATTCGCCTCTAGATTGTACTTTACAGAGGTCATTTTTTTGAATTTCTCAATTTTTCAATTTTTCAATTTTTTTTTTTTTTTGGAAAAAACTACCCAAAAATTTGACAAAAACGACTCGGAAACCATCATTTTTTTGATCCGAACTATATGCAAATTTAAACATTGATGGAAAATAATATAAGAGAAAGATTTTGGCGCAAGAAAATTTTGGACATTTTTCTAACATACGAGTATTTTATTCCTCCGAACACCTTCGAGATGACGGACGCGATAATATTATTATTTATTTTTGGACGGTTATTGGACGCGGCGGCGGTGAACGCCGCGGATCCGTTGTCACCCCAAATAGGATCGTTGACGGCGCCCACCCTTTGGTGAAGGGATGAGGGGGTTGTGTGCACGAGGGGTGAGAGAAAACGGTAACTCCGCGAGCGTTGCTGTCGGGTGGTCGAAACCGTTTCCGTCACTCGGGATCGTTAACCCGTCGTCGTCGTCGTCGTCGCGGCTCGTACGACGACGTAGGCGTGTCCGCGCGCGTGTGTGTGGGTCTTTCTAACAAGCCGCGCGAACGAGACCGCCGACCGCAATCGCCAAAAAAAAAAAAAAAAATAAAAAAAAAAAATACTCCTCGTCCGTTTTTATCGATTGTAAACAACGCTTTTTTGTTGTTATTTCGGGCGAGAGAAAATTAATTTTTTTTCTCGTCCACGGGGATGAACGCCCCCCCCCCGTCTTTAAGTCGTACACACGCAGTGGCGGGGGACAGGGGGCAGGGGGCGATGGGTGGCGATTTTTAGGAGGGATGTTTCGCCCCTGTGCTAATTTGGAAAGCAGCGAGCAAAGAAAGAAAAAAAAAATGGTCTTTTGAAAACAATTTTTTAAGCGTTAAAGCAGAAGAAAAGAAAAAAAAAACGTTTTCCTTAAAATGGAGGGGGGGAGGGTGTTGGCATTTACATTAGCACAAAGCATACTTTTCACTACTCCGTTCCGTCCGGGAAGGCATCGTCCAGTTCTCCTATACGCGGGTAACGTCGTTCACGCGGGCCCTTACGCCCTATAACAGTTATCTCGCGAATACACTTCTCGTGTTTTTGTTTTTAATTTTTTAGAAATACTGTAACTGCTGCTTCGGCAGTGTGGTATTTTCAAAATCCAAATTGGTGAAAAAATTACTCGCGTGAAGCTCGACGGACACAAATTTTTTTAAAATTATTTTCATAAAATTTTGACTGATAAAAAGCCATCGAGAGGTCAAAGTGTTTTCAAAGTTATTACACGTTTATAATAATAATAACAATGATACGAAACGGACACAGTGGCGAATGCTTCTTCTTCGACCAGTTGGATTGACTTTATTTTTTTTTATGTAATTCTATTTTCGTCCTGTGTATTAGCACATAGATACGCATTGACACAGGGGCGTATTTAAGGAAGGGCTAGGGGGCTAAGCCCCTTCAAAGAGTAGTTTTAACCCCCCTCCTCCCTAATCGCAATAATTAAATGCTATTCGTATATATATAGATGAATAGTATCATTAATTAGGTACGAATTATATAGTCAGATTTTATTTTAGCCCCGCCCCTCCCCCTTCGTTACTCATAATTAGTTTGTAAAATAAAATTAATTAACAATAATAATAATAATAATAATAATTTATGGACGAAGGTCTTTTTTTCTTTTTTTTTATATAACTCGTTTTTTCATCCCATTAAGCGATGTGGGTCACGATACATTTTTTGTATAAATGTTGGGTTATGGTGCTAAAATAATATTAAGAAGTAAATAACAATACACACTTTGCACAGAAATAGTTAAATAATTTGTTTTTCGTTATAGTTGTGTGTGTGTGTGTGTGTGTTTTGCCATTTTTGAACACAATATAATTTTGATAACTGAAAAATTTAAATTATAACATATAAATAAATTTATTTTTGAGTTTTATTAAAGTATCATGAGAAAAATAATTGCAAAAAAAAAAAAAAAATCGGATTAATTTTGACCAAAGACTCGATCAGGAGGAGGGGGGAACTACATGGTAATTTTTTTTTAAATCTTCCCCCCCCCTCGCACTCCCTCGGCCAGTCCCAGGATGTGCCTGCCATCGTATCGATGATTTCGTCAACGCGCACGTTCAGATTTAACAGAAAAACATATTAGAACTAGGAACTTGATGATTTAAAAATATATACAAAAAATCAAAGCATAAAATGACATTAAAAATTTATATTTTATATCCTTCACACTCGACAAAAAAATATTACTGGGAATAATCTAGTGAAATTTCATCTTTTGTCAAAATTCTCGTACTACTACTGTAAAAAAGTCTATTTTTTTTATTATTGTAGTTAAAATATTTTTACACACAGTAAACTCTCAATTATTATCCGTAGTCGTCCACGGAATCACTTGTAATAAAATATTAATTGGTCTGTTTGGAGTGATATGCTATTGAATTTTGATCGAGTTAAATATTTAAGTTTAAATATATTTTCTTACTCAATTTAAACATGTATGGACACTTACAATTACATATTTTTCAATTTGTATTTTAAGCATTTTTTTATTTTTCATGCCATTTTTTACAATATTTAGGTCATTAAAGCATTTTTTTTTTTTTTTTTTTGGTCATTTTTGGTATTTTTTTAATTCATCAACACATCCTATCTCTAATGATGACGAATCTCTAGGGCCATAAAATTATCCAAAGCGGGTTAGACACCCCTGACCTATATAGTAATAATTTATAAGTTTGTCATTTCGTATTTATCGTCGTAAACGCTTAATTATTAATTAACGTGTCGTTTAATGTTCTTATTTTTTTTTTGAATTTTAATTTTCAAATTTTTTCGTTTTCGAATTGTTCACAGGACGCGTACTCGCTTTGGGCTTGCGCCGCGGTACTGCCGCACTGGACGCACCGGACGACGACGACGGGACAGGGACGCCGTTACAGGGTGAACGCTTGCCGGTCCGTGTGCCTGGAGGCCGAGCAAAAGTGTCCGTGGCTGCTTCCGGTGGCCGACGACGCAAACCCCTACGCCGGCGAAGCGGCTTTCACGTGTATAGGTAAAACGCCACCCCGTCCGCAGACCGCAACCCCCTTACTCACCGTCATCATCGTCCCCCTCGTCTCTCCCTCCCACCCCACGGTCTAAATTTTCATTTCCTCCCCACCCACCCCTCTAATCGGTCCGTCACTTTTCATTGTATTAGATTCTGAACGAAGTGAAGAAGCTAGTGTTTTTACAATGATTTTTTTATTTTTTTATTTTTTTTTTCTCAAATCTGTGACTTTTTGATACCGGATTTACCTCTAGATTGTACTTTAGAGAGGTCATTTTTTGAATTTCTCGATTCTTCAATTTTTTTTTTTTTTTTTTTGAAAAAAATACCCAAAATTTGAAAAAAACGACTCGGAAACCATAATTTTTTTAAAAC
>JAIPRM010012611.1:0-11992 GCA_025469315.1 Stegophylla sp. TES_Ste_2020 | reverse complement strand
CCTTCGTTCAGAATCGTTTTACTGAAAAAATGATTTATCGTTTCTTTAAAATTTAATACGCCCGTCAAGAGAATACCACCCGTCGTGCGAAGTACACCCATCGTGCGAAGTATGTCCGGCTTTTTTTGTAAATTCGTTAGCAACGCGTGATTTTAAAACGCGAAAAAATGAAAATGATTTCTAAAAACGACGTGCGCACGACAAAATAATCGGTTAAAATAAAAACGTACGATTTCACTGCATAAAATCAATTAATAATCCATATAAATCTTAAGAGTAAAGTTTTCTTGTAAAAACTGAAGCTTTTCTCAGAATCGTTTTATTGAAGAAATAATTTATCGTTACTTATAAATTTAACACTCTCTCTCTCCAAGTCTCGCCCGAGGATCGAAGAATTCCCATGGTTGGTTAGTGTGCCCGGCTTTTTAAGTTTCGAATTATCCAATTATGTACTTATTACGTCGGTCACACGTATTTGTTTCATGTAACGAAACGTTACCGCGAATGAATTTTTAATTGTAGGTAAATAATAAACTAACGTTAAGATAAAAAATAAAAAAACTTTACACACACACATTCGGTGAAAGATGCCCTCCCTCTGATTTACTAACTCCAATGTTTTTAAAATTGAGTTTTAATAAAAAAAAAATTGTATTCAAAATTTTTTACTCGGTGTCTTACAAATTTACAATTTCATACATTTAATATTTTAAATTACTTCTACTTAAAATTAAATTGTCATTAATGTACAACATTTTAATGTGATTTTAATAATTTAAGTTCATTATATGAATATTTAAGCACACAAATACGGTCAGCTTTTGCACAAATCATTATTTTAATTTCGACCATTATAAACTATGATGTTTTTAATGACCTTTGTCATTAGTGTCAGCATTAAAATGGGGGCACAATAAATCGCCCTTTATTAAATTCGTCTAAAGACCTCTCAAAAACAGTCATACTTAGCTAAGGGGGATTTTTATTGATATATATATTTTAAATGATATTTTCTTATATTTTCTATTGCCGGACAACAAATCAAATACAGAGTGGAATAAATTTGACCACTTTTTTTTTTTTTTTTAGAGTGAATATAGAATTTTGGAAATGTTTCGTTTTTTGTGTAAGTTTTTACTAATATGATTTTGAATTCTAGATGTTGTGAACTGAAAATCAAATTTATCTATGAAAATCTGATACGAATATGCAAGAAGAAGAAGAAGAAGAAGACGGTGCCCACGCTCCCTAAAATGGCCACTGAAATAATGACTTAAATGTTATTTACTATAATATAATGCCCATTATTCTGCCCACTACGGTTCATCCTTTTGTGTGTGAATTAATTCCTAATAATCTGTTGACGGTCAAAATATATTTCCGGTAATGTTATTATAATATAGTAATATGGCGTTTACTAGTTAACGCTATATGTATATAATATATTATGTACACCACAAGTCGCATGAAAAGTTCTGTCGACTACGGAAATAATTAATATACGCCAATCATAATTAACACGGATTAATTAATCTCGTCCTTTCGTCCTACGTGACGGAGAGTAAATAATATCAACAGTAGGACGATTAATAATTATTGTAGATTGTGGCAAATTAAATTTTACAATCAATGACTTGAGCATTTTTAAAATTTTTTTTTAATTTCCAAAGTAAAAATCCGGACATACTTTGCACCATGGTTATTCGCTGCTCTTTGGGTGGAATTTGGTGGGTGTGTTAAATTATGTTAAAGATACGATCAGATATTTCTTCAATAAAACGATTCTGAGCGGGGACCTTTAGTTTACATAAGACAATTATTTTACTTGAATATTATTAAGTTTATTGTTATTACGAAAAAATTAATATGTTATACTCAGCCAGTTGAATAGCCTACTATATTAACTGAGACAATCGAAAAAAAGTTACATTGGGAAAAAAGTAAAAGAAAACAATTTTCAATCATTTTTCGCGCCAAATTATATCTCATATTATATTGTCTATCTATAATGAAATTTTCATAAATATTGGGTTAAAAACAAATAGATTTTAAGGCGTTTCTGTCAAATATAGAGAGGCTTGTCCAAAGTTTGTCCAAATTTCAAAAAAAAAATACCATCTTGATGCAAATTTTAATTAAAAAAGTTGCTGGTCGAAACTTTTTGACAAGTATTTCTATACGAAAAAAGGTTTACAGAAAAAACAAAATATAAACATCATTGTAAAAAAATACTAGCCTCTTCAATCCGCTCAGAATCTTAAAATGTGATCTTAAATTAAATATTTTATCTATTTTTGAATCAATTGGAACTTTGTGTACACAAATATTAACGTTTTACAAATTTTACAAGAGAACAGCGTGAAAACGCAATGAAAAACACTTGGTTTTAATAATATTAAACTTGTTCGTTCGTGTACTGAAAACGCATTTAATTTAAACGCGTAACACTGATGACGTAAATAAATAAAAAAAAATAATTAAATAATATAAGTAGGTAATCAAATAATTAGACACGAAAACAATCGTCAAATGAAATAATAATTAAAACAAACGAAGGTTTATAAAACTAATTCTTCGTGCATTTATTACGCAGTGACAATTGAACTGAATTTATAATTGTTTTTTCTAGACTTTTTTTTTTACAATGGACGTGAATATTATCTTTCAGAATATTGACTATAGTCTATATTTTGTACACGCTGAAGTCGAAAATCTAAATTTTCATAAATCATTTTTAACGACCTGAAGGATTTATATTATTAAATTCCAATTAAAAAGATTTTTTTTCGTTTTGTTTTAATATAATTCATAAAATACAATTATGAAAATATTATTTAAAAAACCACGGTTACATAATGTTAAATTTTTTTTTTCTTAACTTTGTGTAACGATATTATTTGTTTCGATGAACTTAATTTATTTCATTTTTCAAAACCATTAAAAATCGCATAATAATTTTCTTTTGACATCGTTTTGATCGCCACGACCTTTAAATATACACAACCAATAGCACTGTTGAATAACGATGTTAAAATTGAATATATTATTCCAAAGAAAAATGTGTTTTCCTCATTATTCACTCATAGCCTTTGGGTGTTAAATTGAATAAAATTTTGCGACCCGAAATAATTTCATAATTTCACACTGATAAATAATAATGATACAAGAGAACACAAAATTTGATTAGGAAAAAATATCATTTGTACTTGAAAATGATGTTTGTATTTTCTTTCTCGCAACTGCAGTTCGCAGACACTTGTCGATATCTTCGTTTTGTTCTCGATTCAGTATTATACTATTGTAGTGTGACTTCCACGAGCTGTAAACATTCGTGAAAACAACAAATTATTAATTATTATTTACACAAAAGTTAATTGATAATTTAAATTAACAGCTTAACAAACTGGGTGTGTCACAATGCAGGGTTGCTCTTGAGGACCTCTAATAATTATTATATTGAAAAGTACTTATTTAGCTCGTAGGATTATAATAATTTTATTTTTCGTAGGTAGCTTATAATTATAACTGGCGTGTGTGTGTTTTTTTTTACTATTTCGAATTATTCCCAATAATATGAAGTTTTGTATTTCAGTTATAACTTGGATATAATTTTTTTTTATTTTTAAATATATATATATCGCTCATGAAAGTTTTTCCTCTTTTGGTGAGGGCTCTGTAGAGGATCAGTGATCCTTTGACAAATTTTGTGGCAATCAATATTCTGCTCAACTTACACCTCTACTACTCGTACAAAAAAGCGAAGTACGTCATTATTTTTCAAATATATTTTTGATTTTTTTTTTTGAGCATATTTTGCTATTGTTACATCTAATTATTATAATATATAATATAATATTAATTAAATATTCTATAAGCACTATTATTGTAATTAAAGTTTAAAAAAATTTTATTTATTTTTTTTATTTTATGCAGTCTGGATAGAGGTTCTTTAAAAAATTTTTACAAAATTATGAATCATACGCATCAGTGGATTTCTGTTTTTACATATTTGCCAATATTTCAAATACATTTCGTTTGACAGACATTTAAATGATATGTAATGTTTAGTCTAATTTTGTGGACGAAACCATAACTTTTCTTATTAATAGAATTGCTATGCATGTAAGAGCATAACGTTTCGAATTTGACTGAGTATTAATGTAAATGCATGTTCACTGCATATTTTACAAGGACTTTTAAAGAATATTAGGAGAAAATTTTCAATTTTTCACGAGTATATCATATTTTGGCTATTTTATGAGATTATTATAAATTATCTTGAATCATAATAATATATACATGTATAATGTATATGCTATACTTATACATATTATATATACAACAAGACCCAAGAGTTTATCAATTTAGGCCGAGGTTGAAAAAGTCGGAATTTTCGACACATTGCTAAATTAATCGTTCAAAAATGAAAACAATGGACATTATATTAGAATTTTCAACGTTATATTGGCCAATTTTTTATTTCCATCGTCTAGTCGTATCTAATTTAAGTCTTTGATGACAATACGTATACATAAAATATGTGCATACAATCGTTACTCTTATCAAGAGTTTTTCATTTCATTGGTAATTTGAACAACGTAAAACAGCCGATCGGTGACTGCAGCCGCGGAAAGTAATCCTTTGTCTTATTTCATTTAGAATACCGCGCGCCGCGCCATATACCTTAGGCCATGAATTATTACCTAGACCGGAGATTGTTTGTATTAGCAGAGTGCTGGGTGGAAAAAAAAAAGTGCATTTAGTTGTCGTTTTTCGCGATTTATATCTCCGAAACGGCGGCACCGAAAGTGATGTACGGACCGGCAAAAAATACATAATATAAAGAAAAAGAAAAATCTTAAATGCATAATTTATTTTCAAACCGAACGTGACCGATTTCAAACGCGATACTCTTCTTTAACTGACATACGTGACTCCGCGTGGAGTTCGGAATCGTCGGAATTTCTTATTCGCAGGTATACATACTACCACTGTACCCCCTCCTACCCCCATTTAGATTAAAACTTTCTTCGGGTTCATTTTTATTCGCATTCTACATTACACGAGAAATTGATTTGTTTAGGAATTTATATACAACAATATAATATAATATATTGTTCACAGATCGTTACACACTCGGAGCAAATATAAAACTTAAATCCAGCAGATCAATACGAGATGGTAGTGTTTGATTGTGCAACAATAACTTTTAAATTTTGGTTTTTGTATTCGATGTGTTGCAGAAAACGTACAAATCTCGGTTTTCGTATTCGGAGAATACAAATTATAAAATATAATAATAATAAAAACATGTGATCTGGCATTGTCTCTGCAGTCAAATTAATATATGAAAAACGCGATATAAACAGTATTGCGGGAAAACA
This sequence comes from Stegophylla sp. TES_Ste_2020, assembly GCA_025469315.1. Classification (NCBI taxonomy): domain Eukaryota; kingdom Metazoa; phylum Arthropoda; class Insecta; order Hemiptera; family Aphididae; genus Stegophylla; species Stegophylla sp. TES_Ste_2020. The sequence continues at coordinate 6,608 of JAIPRM010012611.1, read as the reverse complement.
ATTTGAGATGATTAATGAAGAAATAATAAAATCATAATTATTATAGTTATTGCGATTGATTGTTGCGAGATACAGTATGATGTAACTGTTTTAAATCGTTTATTCCGTTATAGTGCTGAAGGTGATACTTGTATGCGCACACTACATAATTTTTTACCTGTAAACTGATTTCTCGTTTCCCATTTCCCATTTTGGCTAATATTGTAAACATTCAAACACATACCTAGTTATCAATACAATATTAAGATTTTATAAGAAAATATTATTAATACTCAGCGAAGAGTCGCCGTTATTGAATGATATTGGTTAGTTTGGATAATTATTGGACTGGAAAATATATTATGTTCAAATCAATAAATCGTTTGGAATATTGAAAAAACCAAACGGCACAAAATAATTAACGACAAAGAAGCAATTATATGAAAATGTTAAGTTTAAGATAAAAACTGATTCGTAAATAATTATAATATTATATCAATTGCATTATTTTTCGACGTTTCTTTTATATCTATTATTTTATATTATTATTATTACTTATTATTATTAAGTTATTTGAAAATAAGGATAAATTAATGTTATTAATTTTATTTGTTTAATATTACCTCTAAAATAAGAAATATTGTCTCCTCCACAAGTCTAGGCTTTCGGAGACAACCATTTATCATTTGTATAATCTATATGGATTTAAATTTCGTTTGTATAATTTCCTTACAAATTGAAAAATAAATAAAATGTATTATTATTATTAAATGAATAAAATAACGTAACAAATTTAGTTTTTATATTGAATTAACAATAGAAGAAAACATTTTTAATCATCCTTGTTGATACAAATAGTCTCCTAAGCTTGTAAATTTGCACAGGAAAATGTTTGAAAACAATTTTACAAAGCGTTTAAACCTGACTATTTTTTTTTTTGTTCTAAGTCTTGGTAGACTTCTGGTATAGTTTATGTACGAAAGCGAGTTCTGCATTTGCATAAATGCAAGTATTAAAAATTCCATGTGAGAAATAGAGTTGTGCATTTGTACTCAAACGAGTCGCAAAAAGTGATATATATATATATATATAATTTTTATGCATTTTACGGCTATAGCCAATAATTTTGACTATATATATATATATGTATGTATATACATGTAAGTAGTCTTCTTAAAAATGAGAATGTTTTAAAAATTATTTATTTTACTTTGGAATAATTACGTTGTACTATGTGTATTTCATTGGAATTTGTGAAAATAAAATACAAATCTATTTACAAATATTAGAAACTCTATCGTCTTTTACATTTAAGAATATGTACTCCGAAATACGTTGTCCCCAAGGTAAAATGGACAAAAATATTGCAATAATGTTCAATTTGATTTATTTATAATAAAAGATTTCGAAGACACAAATTCCTTTATATAAGAAATTAGGTGAGATCATTATACTCTCTGTACTCTTCTCGTCCAATCACAACCAATAATTTTAATAGTAAATTTTTTTTCTGTGACCTATTTTCCGATTTACACTCATTATTTTTTTTTTCATTTAGATTTTATTTTGCACAAATAAAAATAAAACTCTAGCAGTTATTCAGAATACAATAATAATGTTATGTGAATATATAGTTAAAGATTTCGCTCGATATTCTGTTATAATAATTATGTCACGCTCTGATATTAAAATATAACAGAGTTTCATTTCTCGAAATGAATATTGAAATGTAATCTCATAAAATAAACATATTGATTGGGTTGTGTCGTAACAATTCAATAACGTACCTCGAATACACACGAGTAAAAAACGCTATCGCATATTCCGTACGGATAATAATAATAATAATAATAATAATAAAACACATTAGGAATTCGCATAGTAGAAATGAAATACATTTAAAATTTTTGTTGTTGACTTCCGAATACGAAAAAACCCATTTATGAAATCGCATAGTATACATTTTTAAGTTTTATTTTCCAGCGTATTTGCACGGAAACTATTTCTCGTGTTCGTTTTGATTAATAAAATCTCGAATATTATTATTTCATCGATCGGATTCGGTTCGGAGAATATTATAAAATGCTTTTTTTTTTCTGTGTTTCTTCCAATTTGTGTCACGATATACGACACCTGCTGCACACCGTTGCACTTATGCCTGACGCGTGAAAGTCAAATGTGGTATTGGGTGTGTTCGGGGTAGGGGTAGGCCCGACGAGAGGGCGGGGCAGCTGGGGCTGTAGCCATGAGACCTGAGGCCACGAAGAAGGCCCAAGCCATTCCGAAAAAAAAACCAAGCTCTATATTTTACCTAATCATTACTTCAAATAGAAAAATTATTTTTAATTTATAAATTCATAATTTCACTTTAAAAAAGCCGGACATACTTCGCACGACGGGTGGTATTCTCTTGACGGGCGTATTAAATTTTAAAGAAACGATAAGTCATTTCTTCAGTAAAACGATTCTGAACGAAGGAAGTTAATAATATGAGAAAAAAAAAAATGTTCGAAAAATGTCCAAAATTTTTATTCACATTTTCAAAATTTTCTTGCGCCAAAATTTTTTTTATAGGATTTTCTATTTATGTTTAAATTTTCATAAAATTCTGATCAAAAAATGATGGTTTTCGAGTCTTCTTTGTCACATTTTGGGTAGTTTTTTCCAAAAAAAACATTGAAGAATTGAGAAATTCAAAAAATGACCTCTTTAAAGTACAATTTAGAGGCGAATCGGGTTTCAAAAAGTTATTGATCGAAACTTTTGAATAAGTATTTCTATACGAAAAGTTGTACATAGAAAAAATAAAAAATAAAATAAACATCATTGTAAAAACACTAGCTTCTTCACTTTGCTCAGAATCTAAAGAATTATCGCATATAATATTGAAAAGCTAAATGGTGGACATAGGTAGGTATTAATTTTGCAAACAAACTTCACAAAATCAATCTGTTGTTGAACGATTCGTTTTCGAAGAGTAAAAAGTTAGTTATTCAATATTTTGAGAGTGTAGACAACACGAAAAGTCTATCTTTGTTCCATGTTTTATGATTTTTTTTTTTTGAACCTACCTTATATATATATATATATATTACATCAATTTTTTTGTTATAAACATGTTAAAAGACAACGCTGGGTGTAAGTAGTAGTAGTAAGTTTAATATTTGATGTAGGAAGGGAGCCCGGATTAGTTTGTCCCTGGGGCCCTTGATATTTCTCTCCGTGGCCCTGGGTAGGGAAGGAGTTCGGGGTAAGTGCAAGATCACTGTTTATAAAAACTGAAAAACGATCATAGTTTAATTGTGTGGAATTTATTTTTATTTCACTCGCTGGTACGTACATGATATCGTTGTGATGCGATATGAAAACGTATTGGAACTATTTTTTTTTTTTTTATTGTCTACCTAATCAAATCGTTCGGAAAACGGGGACCTTCGACATTTTCCCGGAAATATTGGTTATGAAATAAATTACTATTTAGTTCGTTCTACCCAAAAATATAATATTCTAATCCCTCAACAGAGTTATTCGTTCAATTATTAATATAACACGTGAATGACGTTGAAACGTCTGAAACCGATTTAATAAAACACATTTTCTTTTTTTAAATTTCCTATATGTGTATACACTTTGTTATGAGGAGCTAGTTGTACATTTGATTGAAAATCAAGCAAAGATATTACTGGTATTTCTAAAAACCATACTGTGTAGGGAAAATAGCGCTATGTTTCAGAATCATTCATCTGAAGATTTTCATTCCAAACACGATTAGTAAAATATAATATTGGTTTCGAATATTTCACAAAACCAGCTATGTGTAAAACATAAGCCAAATTGATGGTTTCAAAAATAAAACAGAATTGGAAACAAAACAAGCAATATGACAATTATTAAAAATATATAATATTATAATGCACAACTCGCTTATAATGCCAAATCTTTAATTTTATGTGGATTATAAAATCCTAAATACGTACGATTTCATTTTTGTATTTTTCACTTTGTAAAAAACATCAGAGATTGTTATACCGTTTATATAGCTAGTTTTGAAACTAAACGTCACAGCAGTGCTTGAATTAATATTATTTTTTCATTTCCATAAATATTATTCCTCTGTACTACCATTTATTCGAGTGATTTCTCATAACAAGTATCTCGTCTTACGGTTAACTAATAATGATAATTAGTTACAATTCGAAAATAAGTTTCGTTTTATCTTTATTGATATATTTCAATACGAATCTTATAGGATTTCGTTTTAGATTCTGAACGTAGTGAAGAAGCTTATGTTTTTACAATGATATTTATTTATTTATTTTTCTTCCTCTGTGAACACTTTTTCCTATAGAACTACTGGTCCAAAAGTTTCGATCAGTAACTTCATAGATCCAAAATCGAACCCAGATGGTACTTTTAAGAGGTCATTTTTCAAATTTCTCAATATTTTTTTTAATAATACGAAAAAACAGAAAAAAATTTTTCAAAAAACGGCAAAATATGCAATAACCGCAATTTCCGTAAAATTGAAAATTACTTTTTGACATAACTTCTAAAATAATGCAGCAAAAGACTTGATATTTTCACCAAACACTAAAAATAGTCACGAGAAAATTTCATAAAAATTTCAAAAAGATTTGATCAATTTTGAGTTAAGTGCAGCATTTTTTTTGTTTTTTCAATTCAAATATTGAATACACATGACTCGAAAAAGCAAATATGAAAGTTCACTTTCATATTGTTAAGTATGTTCTCTGAGATTTATTTCGGAAAGTAAAAATTATGTTTTGTGTACGACCGTTAAGGTAAACATAAGGAAAGGTGGGACACGAATATTATGATTTTTTTTCCCTGCATAATGTAGTTACTGTATAATATATTGTGTGCTTTTTCGAATATTACGTATTTTGACGTCATTGATCCATTGGATGCATCCCACTGAGAAAACCGCCATTATGAGATTATTTCGTTTTTACATGATATGCTTGGATTTAAAGTAGACAACATTAATACAAACATGACGCATACCAGGTCCGTACGAGGGAGAATATTATATTCGACTGAGACTTTACTTTTATTTACACATAATAAATATAAGCAGTGGTTTTCAACCAGTTCTATTCTATGCCCTGTTTTGTAGATTTTCGAAAATCTCACACCCCCTTTCTCTATGTATTACCTTTTTTTTTTTTTTTTTTATATTTTACAAATAAACTACACAATGTTCGGAATGACAACTTTATATCGATGATAATAATTATAAAATATAAACAGCAGTAAATATAATGGAATAATTAATGAATGTGAATAATAAAACTCTGCTAAAAAATTAATATAAAGTAATAACAATAACTTATGTTTAATGGCTATGCCCTAATTGCAATCTTTATCCGTTATTAATACCTAATACGTTAATGATTTTTAATTTTTTCTATACATTAATTAAAAATTTTACTTTGTGATGACTGCTTGCGTCTCCCTTACAATGTGTACACGCCTTCTAAGGGGGCGTATCCCCCCAGGTTGGGAAACACTGATATAAATTAATATTGTTTTGGTGTGACGCAATCTCATCATATTATTTATTTTATCAGTAGTTTAATATATTTTAAATTCAATTATTTGTTGAGTACATTTTACATCAGTACAACTTTGCAATAGGAAAATGCAAATAGGTTTTAAAAATCTAAGTACATAAACCAAAAATAAATTATCATGCAAATCTGTCGCGTTGGCGTACCCGTCGATTGTCATCAATTATTATTTTTGGTCGAAATAAAAATGCTATATCCGATAATGACAATAAGTAATAAATAACAACACAGCACATCCCCATTTATTTATTTTTTCCTTTATCTAACATAATGCCTGGAACCACTTTACAACTATAGTGAAACTATTGGCCGAAGAAGAGTATTCTTAATAGCTTCGTAGGGAGTTTGAACCGGTGGCATGGTGACAAGACCATTTTGTGATAGTTGTCCATAGTATATAATTAAGGGTGAAAGGTGGGTGAGTGACTTCCCTATAGACTATATTCACTATAAAAGTTCTACATATTTATTAGGATTATAGAGAGCAGTGCGAGTAATTAATACATTGAAAAAAAATACATTAAAAGCACAATCACATAAATTAAACAAAAGTGGGGTATAAAAGTTATAAGAGGTGTGAACTTACAAAAAATAAATTCACCCCTACATAATAATATTGTGTCACCATGGTTCAAGTTAGGTTAGGTTAAGTTAGGTTAGGTAAGGTTAGGTTAAGTTAGGTTAGGTTAGGTTTCGCGCATACCGTCATGACCGCCAAGGAGGAAGCGGAACGCGAGAGACAGGCTCGGCAGGGGATAGCTCCGTCAAGGTGGGCGAGATGGAGAGCGGCGAGGGGGCGGGTCGTCTGACCGATCCCCCACTTCCATCGGCCTCCGATGGCTGTTTTTGTTTATATTATATTTTAGATTCTGAACAAAGTGAAGATGCTAGTGTTTTTACAATGATGTTTATTTATTTTATTTTTTTCTGTTAACACTTTTTCGTATAGAAATACTTGTCCAAAAGTTTCGATCAATAACTTTTTGAAACCGGATTCGCCTCTAGATTGTACTTTAGAGAGGTCATTTTTTGAATTTC
>JAIPRM010012610.1:0-11992 GCA_025469315.1 Stegophylla sp. TES_Ste_2020 | reverse complement strand
GGTCATTTTTTGAATTTCTCAATTCTTCAATGTTTTTTTTGGAAAAAACTACCCAAAATTTGACAAAAACGATTCGAAAACCATCATTTTTTGATCAGAATTTTATGAAAATTTAAACATAGATAGATAATCTTATAAAAAAGATTTTGGCGCAAGAAAATTTTGAAAATGTGAAAAAAAATTTTGGACATTTTTCTAAAAATTTTTTTTTTATACTATCAACTTCCCTCGTTCAGAATCATTTTATTGAAGAAATGATTTATCGTTCCTTTTAAATTAAATACACTTGTCAAGAGAATCCCACCCATCGTGCGAAGTATGTCCGGCTTTTTTTTTCTGTATACATTTTTTTGTATAGATCGATCTATTTGTTTCAAAATTTTGTTCAGTAACTTCTTTAAACTGGATTTGTCTCTAGTTGGTACTTTAAAAAGATCATTCATTTAATTTCTCAATTCTTCAATTTTTTTTTTTTTTTTATTTTGGAACTACCCAAAATTTACCAAAAATGACTCGGAAACCATTATTTTTTGATCCGAACTTTATGAAAATTTAAACTTAAATAAACAATAATATGAGAAACATTTTGGCGCAAGAAAATTTTGAAAATGTGAAAAAAAAATTTCGGGCATATTTCCACCACTTTTTTTTCTCATTTAATTTTTCCCATTTATTAATTTAATGAAAAAAAGTAAAGTATAGACAAGAAAGCCAGGAATACTTCGCACCACGGATATTCTTCACTCTTCGGGTTAGATGCCCTTGGTGGGTGTATTGAAACTGATGACTATTATTGTTCTATATATTAACTTCCTGCGTTCAGAATTTTCTTATTGATGAAATAATTTATCATCTCTTTAAAATTCTACACACCCACTAAGAGTATCTGACCTAAAGAGCGAAGAATATCTGTGGTGTGAAGTATGTCTCGCTTTTTAGATTTAATAAATCCGTTATACATACAAGATAATTTTATGAATATTTATTTTCATAAAGTTTGTATTGAGGTTTGTTTATTACATTTTTATCACTTTTTCCTTTGTGGGTACTAAATAGTAATAAATAAGTTATTAATATATAATAGGTGCATTAAAATATAAACATTACTAAATACGTAGTGTACCTAGGTAAAATGTTCATAATAAAAACTTTTGCGAAATTTAATAAATGTTTAAAGATTGTTTGGGACCAAAGCTTCCTCAAAAATCAAATACTAAATCCGCCCATGTTCTTTTTTCAAATTTTGCTGATTACATTAATTTACCGACTGGATTTAAAATATCAAATTTGCCGATTGAAACTTCTAAAATAATTGAAGTGGGGGGATGCTATTCTCCCACACCCCCTTCTATATGCCGCCCTGTGAAAATACTCTGTGATAGACCTACATCGTGGGCTTGTAACATGGTCTACATTTTTTTTACATGGCTTACATTGGCTACATCGTCTTGGATCCACCTTGGAAATACAGTGTTTACCACTTAATCGTGATCGTGGTGTTTACTACCATTGGATTGATAAGTATTCTTATCTATCTCGATGTTAATTATTTATACCCACAGATATTAATCCCTGTTTACACCTGTAGTAATTACTCTATGTAATAATTAGATATTAATATATTTATTAATATTGTGATATTTATTTTTTAAGTGTTAAAACCATTCCTACTGTATAAAAATAAGTCTTTTCATAAATTAATACATGTTATTGTTGTATTTTTTATTGGCAGATTTCATTAACATGCAATTTCTTTTATGTATTGTATTTTATTATTAGTGTATATTCATTTATAGATATTATTTACTTGGATGATTTTAATTTTTACTAATGGCTCTGACAAATAAATTACTTTTAAGTCAAATAGCTGGTTATACAATTGCAGTGATCCTTTCACTATGCATTATTATACCAATGAGTCTTCATCAAGATGAATTTAAGTAATATGTCGAAAACCAATTTACTTATATATTCTATATTATGACAAATTTATCAAATATTATGAATTCTTCAGAGGGCATTGCCTTTTATTTTCTTCTGGACAATGGCAAGAAAAAAATGGACAATTTCTAGTGAATTGGGCCTCACAAGCATATTGTAACTATTCAATATTTGTTGGAGTTTTGTTATTAGTAATATCTTCGATACAGACTTACAGAATGTCAATTTTTGCTTACAAAGGGATTGATAGGTAAGTAGTTAAAAATTTTATTATAGCTGTTAAGCTTATTTTGTTAATACAATATTATTAATATTACACTGTTACATTTCATTGAAAATTTTTAAAAATAGTAAATATAATTTAAATGATTATTAAATTGCATTACTTATTTAATGATAATTTCTTTAATTTTATTATAATTGTTATTTTTAGTTCATTTTTATTGACATTTATTGATGCCATTACTTGTGCACTTATGTGTGTATTCACCATTAATGCTGCTCTGATAATAACTTTTGGATTTATGACATGGTGTAATGATATGATTGAACGATTTCCATCGTAAGTTTTATTTTTTAGATTAAGTTAAACACTTAGATTATTAGCATATTAATTTTTATCTATAAAATAATAAACATTTTAATGTATATCTTCTGTAGTTAAGTGTATTAATAATTTTGTTATTTAAAGGCCAGATATATTTTGCACCATGGCTTTCTTTTCTCCCTGGGTGGGATAGTCATGGTGGGTGTGTTGAGTTTAAAAAAATCAATAAACCATTTTTCAATAAAACAATTTTGAGTAGAGCTTTAGTTAATTATAGCAGGGACATTTAAGATTTTCCCATGACGAAGTTGGGATATGGAAATAAATTTTTTGTTGTTACTCTTTATTTAAAAAGAATAATAGAAATATACATGAATTATCATAAAAATGTACAAATACAATATTATTATGTGAAATAAAATATTATAAAAATTATTCTAATATTAGAAAATTATTTTATATTATCATTATCGATCTTTAATGATTTTAAATAATATACAGTAGGTAGATGAAAAAGTCGTTCAGGTAGACCAAGTTTATGATCATGGAGTAATTTTTAAAATGCATTTAAGTTTTAATTTACATATTAATTAAAATATACTAAAATATATGTTAGTGATATGGAAACCGGTTCAAAAATTTTACCTCCGAACTGGGAATTCAATCCAGAACTCTCGCTCGCTGAACAATTGCTCTACCATTAAGATATCTGGGGGCTAGTTTTCTCACCAATATCCATGCGCTAATAACAATTGCTAACAATCAGCCATCTGACCACCGCCAATTGTCTTCGATTGAGCCAACATTACCTCAATTTGGACCAGTGCTCGAGGCCGGCATGATCCCTTGAACATGTTCTTAACGCTGCCCACTAGAATGTACAACCTTATGACGTCCATGCACTGTCGTCATCACACTCGCATCCATGTGGAAACCCAGGCTCTCAATCCCACTTGTAAAATGATAGTGATACAGAAACTGGATCAAAAATTTCGCCACCGGATTGGGAATCAAACCCTGACCTCTCACTTGGTGGTGAATTCCTCTACCATTAAGCTACCTGGGGGCTAGTCTAATCACTGATCTCTGTGCGCTAATAACGATTGTTAACACTTACAAGATACTTATTGGAGTGAAAAGAGAATTTGTGCTGAATTTAAAGACATAATTCATACTATACTATAGATTGGTGAGATCTTTTGATAAAAAAATATTACGTGTAATTTAGGGCCAATTTTCATGAAAATAATTTTCATGAAATTATAAAATTATGCCATACATAGATAATCAAGAGAAGAATTTTTGGTGAAAGAGAATATTGAGCATATTTTAAATTTAAAATATTAAAACGTTTTGATTAAAAAAAAAAAAAAAAAAAAAAGACTTATTTTATGTAAAATTTACCAGCTTCATACAATCATACTAACTTTAAACTGTTATAAAACTAAAAAAAGTTGACTTATGATATTAGAAATTTCAGTTTAGGTAACTTCAATTTGGTAATACCTAACAATACACAAGGAAATTCCAAAATTCTTTATTTCCCTCAAAGGTAGACAGATTTTTTTAAAGATTGTCTCTCTGTATTACTCTATTGTTAATAATGAGTAAAATTTTCAAGGTTTTAGTCCTATTAGTTTTGGAGTTATGGCAAAATTAATAAAATCAATTTTATAAAAATCTTGTTTGTGTCACATTTTGTTGACTTCACATTGATATTAGAATATACAGATAAGCAGTGGTATAGGAATATTTGTTGACTAAAATGTTTATATTTGATGCCAATAATAGAGGCAAATCCGGTTTCAAAAAGTTATTGATCGAAACTTTTGGACAAGTATCATCTACATCTTCAAAACGTTTACTCTTAAGTACCATTTTTATTTTTGGGAATAAAAAAAAAATCACATGGAGCTAGGAAGGGTGAACAGGGGGGTTGAGCAACAACTGGGATACCATGTTTGGCCAAAAACTGCTGCACAACATGGGCTGAATGGGCTGGTGCATTATCGTGATGCAATTTCCAACTACCAGACTCTTTAAACTCGGATCTTTGTATCAAAGTTAACATTGATATGGTGTGTTTAATCGTTGATTAATTATCTTTTATATTTTGAAAATTAAAAAAAATGGTTATCACAAAAGTTATTTTAGGATTTAAACAAATGAAAATGAATTATTACAAAAGAAATTATATTTAACATACAAAGGCACATTTTTTTCACTTTAATACAAAATATTATTTATTCAAAATGGTATTCATTTTTAGGTGTGAAATGGCTGCTGGTAATCAAATTGATCTTCAAGATGGAATTGATACATCTGGTTTTTACTTTCAACTTGGAGTTGCTCAGGTATTTTCGAAAATATTTTTTGTAGTTTATTTTCATCAACTATTGTGAATAAATGATTAAAAAGCCAAACATACTTTACACCATGGTATTTCACTTTTGAGAGGGGGATTTAACTGAAAAGGGTGATAAGGGAGTGATTTAAATTTAAATTACATTCCTTTTTACATTTCCAATCATAGAAAAAAGTTTTTACTTACGGTGATGCCAAATGTAATAGTATACAGCAGCAGTTATCAAACTATGCTCCGCGGAGCCCTAGGGCTCCATGAGTATAGTCTAGGGGCTCCGCGGCACTATTTAATTAAATCAAACTTAAATATTTGTACAAATTGTAAAATATTATATATTCTGATTCAGACCACAGCATCTAAAAATAATTTAGGGTTTACAGTGTTAATAATATCATTAAAGCACTGGTAAATTAAAAAACAAAACAATATTTTACTCTCTAAGTCTAAGGAGACGTCACACCATGGCCGTATTCTGGGGGATGGGGTTTTCGGGTTCAACCATCACCAAAATTAGAAAAAAATGTATATATTTATTATTAATACGCAATTTATGGCAATATTATTGGAAAAAAAGTTATAAAACCATTTTTGAAAAAGTACACTAATAATGACCATGCGTCACACTAGCATGCCAACGTTTACCATTGTGCAACCTAGCACAATTTAAATGAAGTAGAATCAATTTTGTGTTTTTAACTTTAATAACCGAGTAAATTGGCCAGTGATATAACTTGAAGATGAGAATATTACCCGAATTTGTACTTCAGTTTTATACGACATTTTTATTTTCAAGCGAGTTATAAATGCGTAACATAAAATAATTTGAAAATGAACCTAGTTAAAATATTCCAAAAAATCACTGTACATATATAGGTAATGTTCTTACCATTAATTTTAATAATAGATAAATTTACTCTAATATAAAAGCTGATGACATAAAATTGATTCTGCTAACGCAACTTAGGTATGATGCACATTAGTAAGCTGAATATAACAAATACAAGTACTGGGTATGACATCCTTTTAAAACTTTTAAATTAATTTAAATACTATTTATATTGAGTTTTACTTTAATAGATTAAATTATTATACATATGATATGTGATAAAATAATTTTCAACAATATAATTAAATATAATACGCATAATAAAGAATAATTTTAAGTAGAAAATCTTTGAAACATAATTTTTATGAGTTGCGATTCAAAATTCACATTCCTGGTTTTGGGGCCCCATGACTTTTTTAGCATACTAAGGGGTTCCGTGAACAAAAAAGTTTGAGAACCGCTGGTATATAGAATTGTATCATAGGTACCTATGTAAAATGTATATTAATATGAAGGGTAAATGTGTAAAGTCCATTGAGAAATAATATCTTTCAATAATAAGAAAACATCAACCTCAAGGCATTAAGTCATATAGGTTCTTTTTGTACCTATAATTAAATTTTTAGTAGGTATTTTATTTTATTAATAAACATTTTCTAATACCTATTGCTTCTTATTATACCTATTTTTTGTTTACAAATTTGTTAAGTAATTTACCTGACTTCATACATTCATGATAAAAAAGCTAGACATACTTTGTACTGCAGATATTCTTTGCTCCTCGGGTCAACTACTCTTAGTAGGTGCGTAGAATTTTAAAGAAACAATAAATATATTTCTTCAATAAGACGATTCTGAACAAAGAAAGTTAATAATATAAAAAATAAATGAGAAAAAAAAAGTGTTAGAAAAATGTCTATAATTTTTTTTTCACATTTTCAAAATTTTCTTGCGCCAAAATCTTTCTTATATTATTTTCTATCTATGTTTAAATTTTCATATAGTTCGGATCAAAAAATTATGGTTTCCGAGTAATAGTCGTCGTTTTCAACACACCCACCGAGAACATATGACCCTAAGAGCGAAGAATATTCGTGGTGCAAAGTATGACTTTCTTGTCTATACTTTACTATACTTAACTATTTTTTCTAATTTGTGCGATCCAGTAAACTACTGGTGAACATTGTTACAGGGAACGCTTTTCAAACGCTTGATATACATTTTTTATAAGTTTTTAAAATTAAAATTTCCTACAGTTTAAAAATTATTCAAATTTCTAAAAAATTATTGTTAGGTGTTATTTTACAGTACAGTAATTGTAAAAAAATCAGAAGGTATACTCTTATGCCCCTTTTTGTTCTTTATTTTATTTTTTAAATTTAATAAATTTTTTTTTTTCATTGTAAAACACTAGCTTCTTCACTTTGTTCAGAATCTAAATTCATCATTAGTTTTAAAATAATTAAGGCTGTGTCAGATTTGTGGATGTCAAAGGGGCTGTTGAGTAAAAAAATATTGGAAAACACTGCTTTTAACAATATGCAATATTATACAACTATTTTAAAAAGAAATTCTTTATTCTAAAACGCTATAAAACGATCCAAACAAATTTCAATAGTGTGATCACGGTAAATTATTTTTGCACAAGTAGTTGCCTTTCTATCACATTTTCTGAATATAATTCTTCATTTATTTCACTATAATTATCATCACTAGACTCACTATCCCATAAAAACAGTCATATTCTTCTAAGTAGAACTTGACTTGTCTTCTTTAAATTTCCTTCATTTTGAAGCAAAAAATATTAAAGAATTATATTACGAAAAAAAATGTTAATGTAAATATATGTACACGGAGTTACCATATTTAGGAAGCTAGATAAAAATATGGAATTAGGTTAATATAAAGGCAAGTAAAGGTAGGTAAATAAATAAATCTAAAGTACAATTATTTTAATTATGGGCTCGGACACAAACTTTATTATTTTATAATCATATATTATTGTATAATTAAAATTTATTTTATATTGGTCTATTATAGTACATAGTTATTTTAAGATACTAGTTATTTATACTTATAACAAAAAATGTGTTTTAGTAATATTAAAATTGATGTTGTTAACCTAATAAAATATTAGATAGCAAATGTACTATATATAACAGAAGGGTTTATGAAATAAAATGTAAATCATTTTGCTAATCATTCTTTTAGAATGGATGGTACCCAATCGTTTTAATAAATTAAAATGTTTTATAAGTTTAATTGTGTTATTGGTTATTTGCAATGTTTTATAATTTATTTAATCATACTTTTATAGTTTGGAATATGGGCATCATGGTCTTGTTGGATTGGTTTGACAGTTTGTTCTATGTGTAAACTTTGTTATTATCATCAAATGAGTAATATGAAAGCCTCAATGTTAAGAGAAAGACAAAAACTTATTGATGAAGGAATGACAGCGCCAACGAGAGCAACTCCATACATTACTTCTGATGAAATCAATAGCACCAAAGTCGAATCACAACAACCTAAAGCTAATGATGTTCAACATTAGTAGGTATTCATTATTTTAAAGAATATAAATATTATACATTACATATGTTTTTTTTTTAAGATTTATTACGACTATCCTACATTTATAAAATTAGTGTACATATTAATATTGTGTTTATAAATTTCTATCAATTCATATAAAATTTCTTTTTAAATAACTTTATATGTATGTGTAGTTTAAAAGTTAAAGATTATAGAATTTTAAATAAAATAATATTTAACTTTTTGTAAAGTATATTATGTATAAAATAATAATGTAACACATTTGTTGTTGTTCCTGTATACTGAATACTTCATAGATGCCTTTTATAACTTCATTTTATCATAAGGATTTAAATGCCTTTTTATCCTTATTAGTTATACTCAAATTTATATTGGTAATACGAGAAATAAAGATAGTACAGAATCTATTAAAAAAATTTAAATAATGAGGGAATGCTATATAAATGAATAGCCATGTATAATTTGATATATTAAATTATACTTACATTAGTCTCAATATAAATTATGAATTTGTTCAATTTGATCTATATTGTGTTACTATCCCAACAAATAAAAAAATGCACAACTAAAGATTTTTTAACTATGAATATATAGAAAATCTTTACAAATTAAAAGAGACGGACATATTTGCACCACGGGTATTCTTCTCTTCTCGGGTTAGGTACTCTTGGTGGGCTTTTTGAATTTAAAAAAAAAATGATAAATCATTAATTCAATAAAACGATTCTGAGCAAAGAAAGTTATTAATGTAAAGTACAGTATAAGTAGTTATTTTCAACACGCCTACAAATAGTATATAGATCGAGGAGCGATGAATATCCGTGGTGCAAAGTATGCCTTGCTTTCTTATCTATACTTTATTTATCTTTATGTGTGATTTTAGGTAAAATTAACGAATTCCGTTGATATTTTAACTTCAAATAGTTTTACAGAAAAAGTTGAACTTATGATTTAGGAGATTTTTAGATTCTGAACGAAGTGACGAAGCTTATATTTTAACAATGATGTTTATTTTTTTTTTCTTTCTCTGTGAACACTTTTTTTTTGTATAGAAGTGCTTGTCCAAAAGTTTTGATCAGTAACTTTATAGATCCGAAATCGAACCCAAATGGTACTTTAGAGAGGTCACTTTCAAATTTCTCAATATTTTTTTAAAATGCGAAAGAACTGTAAAAAAATTGACAGAAAACAGCAAAATGTGCAATTACTGTAATTTCCGTAAAATTGAAAATTACTTCTTGACATAACTTCTAAAATAATGTAACTAGAAATTTGAAATTTTTACCAACCATTAAAAATAGTTATGAGAACATTCCATAAAAATTTGATCAATTTTGAGTTAAAGTACAGCATTTTGAAAATTTCTCATTTTTTGTTAGTTATTATGTAATAAAATTTTTGATTTTTAATATTAAGAAATTGAAAATTTAATATGATCTCACTGACATATATGTCTAATTGACCAGAAAAAATCTCGAAAATCGTTAAACAACTTTTTTTTATAATCGTTTGAAATTCGTTAGTTTTACTTGAAATTATACATTTTAACGTACATATAAGAAAATTGGTATAAACGGATATAAAAAAAAAAAGTTGACTAACGACAGGTCAATTAGACATATATATCAGTGAGATCATATTAAATTTTCAAGTCTTAATATCAAAAATTTTATTACTTAAAAACTAACAAAAATTGAGAAATTTTCAAAATGCCGTACTTAACTTAAAATTGATCAAATCTTTTTGAAATTTTTATGACATGGTCTCGTAACTATTTTTAGTGGTTGGTGGAAATTTCAAGTCCCTATCTGCATTATTTTAGAAGTTATGTTAAAAAGTAATTTTAAATTTTACAAAAACTGTAATTGTATATTTTGCCGTGTTTTTGTAAATTTTTCAACAGCTTTTTCACGCTTTTGGAAAAAGTATTGAGAAATTGGAAAAATGAGCTTTCTAAAGTACCATCAGGATGTGATTCGGGTTCTATAGTCACTGATCAAAACATTTAGACAAGTATTTCTATATGAAAAAGGGTTTCCAGAAAGAGAAGAAAAAAATGATAAAAATAAACATCATTGTAAAACCATAAGCTTCTTCACTTCCTTCAGAATCTAAAATTGGATATGTAATGTGTGCATTAATTGCACAGAGAATACAATTAAAACAGTTAACAATGAGGATATAATGGATATGTTACGTTTCGATTCTGATGGCCAAAACTTACTAATTGATAGAGTCACTTTATCAGAAACTGCGATGAATGAATAAAAAAATGTAATAAAAAAAAGCTGGACATCGCACGATGGGTGTACCAGTCGGTGCCACGGGAGAGGGGAGCCCTACTGTACGCCCGGCCGGCACGCCGTCCAGGACTCAGTGCCCCTCGAGGTTGAGGAGCCTACCTCGGCTGCAACGTGGTGGTTGTGGGACCGGCGTGACGATAGTGGAGACCCTCAAACCACTGCACCTAGTGGGAGGTCCGGACCCAAAGAGATCTCGGTCTCTCCGGCCTCGAAAAAGGTACGGCCTGGTGATAGGCCGGTGCTGGTGGTCCTTAGACGACCCAGGACCGATCGCCCGGCTTGCCGGCGTCGCTCCCGCACGTCCTCGGCCCGCGAATAGCGCCTAGCGCTAACATGCGGACCGGCGGATCGTAGGCGAAAGCCAAAATCCGGGAAACACGTGTTGCATGTGGATTTTAATTCACACCATCGTATTCAGCGTCGAAAAATACATAAGATGCAAAAAAACATTATCAACCTTCAGTAATTAAATGCTTATAATATATAGATATTTCGCAATATCTGTCTGTATTTTCTCCAATTTTTTTTCAATCAAACCCTTATAAAATGTTTAATTATTCGTCCGTAAGAAATTTTATTGCACCAAAATATTCGCAATGAAATTTTCTATATAGGCACCAAATTTCAAAACAATCGGTTTGGCCAATTTTCTTATATATACGTTAAAGTGCGTAATTTTAAGTAAAACTAATTCATTAATTCAGTCGAAATTCTAACTTCAAACGGGTATAAAAAAAAAAGTTGACAAACGATTTTTGAGATTTTTTTAGATCAATTAGACATGCATGTCAGTGAGATCATATTAAATTTTCAAGTCTTAATATCAAAAATCAAAAATTTTATTACATAAAAACTAACAAAAAATGAGAAATTTCCGAAATTTTCAAAATGACGTACTTATCTCAAAATTGATCAAATCTTGTTAAAATTTTTATGAAATGTTCTCGTAGCTATTTTTAATGGTTGATGATAATTTCAAGTCTCTAACTGGGTGCAACTCGGATATGCGGTGTACATTAACCGTGCGGTCTACATATTATACCATGCGGTCTACATTTACTGTGCGGTCTACATATTATATCGGCGAATATTCGTCAATCGTTATGCTTTACGAGTCGTATGGGAGATGCATTAATTGTAAAGCACCACGATTATTTTTACTCGCCGAGTCACTCGTGGTTTCCCATTGGCTGTCGGTAAACGCCACACGAGTTAAAGATTTTAAAAATAATTGAAATTATTTTTCTGAAATGATAAGGTGAGTATACTTGATTGTTGTAAAAATATTCGCCGAACATTTGTAAATACGATGTTCGTCAAGCTCATGAGTAAGGCTCGGAAGATGTTGCATTTGCATGTTTTTTTTTAATCATTAGATTTATTGCTAAGTGAGCTACAAATTCATTCCAAGATACTACGATAAACATATCAAAAGTTTTTCGTGCATATTTTTG
>JAIPRM010012609.1:0-11992 GCA_025469315.1 Stegophylla sp. TES_Ste_2020 | reverse complement strand
TAAAAAAATAAAATTTGAAAAAAATAAATATATTTTTAATATATTTAATATATACGTATATACATCTATTTAATAATAATATTTTGTTTTATGTCCATTTTAACAAGGCTTATGGTAAATTGCAGATTTACAAAAAACCGAGTTTTTAATAAAAAATTGTAGTTGTTTTAATTTTATAAAGAAAAATATTTATACAAAAATGTAGTATATTTCTTGTATAATAATGAAATTCGCAGATTATATGTAAAATTTGAATATTAGTGAGCGAAAAGAGCTAAAAAAATTTGCAGGGAAATTTTCATTAAAAAGGGAAATTTAAGCTTTTTGGTTGGGAATTCTGAGTGCTATCATCTACCATCACTGGTATATATATACCACCGTGACTGGTAGTGCGTTGTTGTTCTTTCTTTCATTTTGTTCGTTAGTGTTCGGTTCCTTTTTTTAAGTGAACACCGTATTAGTGTGTGTATGTCCTGGGACACATCCGGAGCGGCCGGTCATGTGAGGACATGATATGCCATTTAAGGCTGATGGTCAGTAGTAAGCGGTAAGATATTGTACATTTATTTATTTTGGAATTTGATATGTTCTTATTATTTATTAATATTCTTAATTTTTCTTGTATTGTCATTACGGTGTATAAAATTGTATTTATGTAGTTGTAATACAGTCCATTGATTATTATTAATTGTTACATGTCTTTTTTTTTGTTTTCTTTTTTTTAAATTGATTTGTCTATTATATAGTTACATGGTAACAAGTATAAATATTTAGTACTGATTAAATGGTACTTGTTCGCCTAATATTTTTTTGTTGGAAAAACAATTGTGGAATTTCCATATTAATTTGTGCATAATTACTATATATATATATATATATTATAAGACCTGTATGAAATGTCATAAAATAAGGGCGCAATACACATTTTAGTATTCTAATGGTACAAACAGACATCAAATGTGTTTATTATGTGGTTGCTTTATATTATGTAAGGTTACATTACAGTAAATACCCTTTTCAGGCTATTTTCTTTGATTTATAAGTACCTTCAAAACACCGCCATCACCTAACACATTACATTTAAACCGATTTCAATGAACACACAGTCTGTCTCAGACAGCTAATTCTCTTGTATTTACATCAATTTTTCTGACAACCTCCAAATAGTAGTTGTCTGTATCAGCCCTACTACATTTCTATGTATTTTAACAAATCATTTATGGAGACCTTATCACATTATAGCACATAAACACCTTATTAATTATCATTGAAATACACCTTAACATAATTTTCATAGTATATTGTATTCATGTATGCGTATACCGTATAAAATATAATAATTATATGTATAGTATATGAACAATTTTTAAATTTTTTTTCATACACCTTGCCATATAAAGGCCCAATGAGGAACCATAATATATAATCCTCAACAATTAACATTTATTGTTCTGTGACATCTTTTGTAATTATATTTCCTTACAGTCCAAATTGATAATACAACTCCAAAATTAAATATTCCACTAAACCTAGAGTAATTTAATTTTTTTGTTTGGGGGTTTTATATTAATTTTGTTACGTGGAGAGGGGGGTGAGGATCTCTGTATCTGATTATATGCATTTCCGTTTAACAGTATTTAATAACAAACAATTATTCTTTATTATTTGGTTTTGGATGTAATTTTCTTTAATTTAAATAACATTGGCTTACATATATTAATATTTGTTATAATATTTCTGTTTACAGATGAAGGCGAACAAATGTGTACTGGTTGGTCTACAACATTTCTACTGCAGTATTTATTTTTTTCTTGATTTATAATTTATTTGATATTTCTTTTTTTTTCAGAAACAACAAAATAAATTGTTTTAAATAATATTATTCTATGTTTGTTGTTATTTCTATACTAATCCTATATTGTTCTATACTGTATTCTAAATTGATAGTGAGACATCCAAAATTAACATATATACTTCATTATAGGCACTATGTGCCTGTTCGAGCATAATTAAAAGCGGTTAATCAAAAGTCCAATTTAGGTAATAAGCAAGTTACATAAGTTGCATGCTTAATTAATCACGCAACGGTATGTGACTGCGGACGATAGCCGCACGCGACGTCGGCCGGAACGTAGTCTGTTATGTCTCCGGTGTTAACTGATCACCGTGCGGTTGCCGAGACTAAACGCGTCCGTCGGTTTAATTGCCGAGTTTAAACGCGTCCGTCGTTTTTTTGGTGTCCGTGTTAAATACTCGCGACGACTTAACGTGCGTCCTCCGCGGGACTTACCGCCTGTTAAGAGTGCTCTGTCACGGTACATACGTTGCGTTGTGCCGTCTGACCTAAATCGTGCGAAATCGTTTTTGCTTCGTGTGTACCGCTGTACTCAATATACGTGACGTTACCGGCCGTCGTGCTTTACCTTCATTGCCTCTCTCCACGGACGAAATAAATCAAACGGGCCTGTCGTTACTGACTTATTTGTGGCTTCGCTCAATTTGAGAATTGTTGACTCCATCAAGCGCCGTCCAGGTTTTGTGTTTTATTAATATTTTATTTGTTTTGTATTACCAAGTTATTGTGTATTATTGTAAATCTGTGGGCGCCCGCTTATTAGTGTCAGTACTTATCGTTATATTGATATATAATTATATGCATAATTATTTTATATAAATTTATCTTAATTGCTTTTATCCATAATCCGTATGCAAAACAAGGGTATCCAATTCCTAGGCAAGTGTTTCGACCAAACTGATCGTAATTGATGCAGTGGCCGTTGCGCGAACAGTGCCTATAATAATAGTATGTACGATAGCTTCTCATATGTTGATATGTTGTTGGCAGTGTTAACACTTTTGAAAAATACTCTCTTCAAAGTGTCACTTACACCAATGACATATTTAACTGCTACACAAAATTCATAGACGAACTCAACAATGTTTTTTTATATAAATATAAACAAATAGAATATTATGCTATTATGTATAACATTAGGTAGTGACTACTGACCAAAAATTTTGCTTTATGTCACCTATACTTTAGGCAGACATGAAATTCATAATTATATTTATATATACTTATTTCATTATTGGTAATGAATAACGCGCATTCTACAATTCAAAATATTTTATGGTTCTCATTAAATGTATTGAAAAAAGAGGTTCTAATGTGATTGATCATTTCTGGTTAATTATACATAAGGTTTATACAATCAAAATTTTGCCTCATGTTAACATTGTAATTACTTGTGAACCACCACAATCAATACCCATGTGGCGTCGCTCACCCTCTAAGGACGGAAACACTCAGTTACCATAAATCTTTTTGCGTTAATTCATATATAACACTAACCACATGCGCACAATGTCAATATACACAATAATGTATATTAAATAGTGTGTATATTTTGTGTATACATATATATATTTAAGTATTACGATAAAAGAACATTGAATTTGCATTATAAAAATTTTGAGCAAAGCAAAGATGTTTTATAATGATTGTAATTTTTTTTGTAAACTTTCATATAAGAATATTTGTCCAAAAGCTTAAACTAACAAATGTTATAATCACAATTGCTTAATCATTGTACTTGGAAAATAAAATTTTTTTTCCTGTTGTCAGTTAATATTGACATATACAACTGGCTGAGTACAGTTTATTCTTTTTTTTTTTTTTTTTCTATATTCATAAATGTTATAATTTTTAAGTCAAATTGACTTATATAAACTGGTACTCCATTCAGAATCGTTTTGTCACAGAAATTCGATATAACAGGAACACCTGTCAGGTGAGATACGTGTATGGAGGCTACATAGAAATAAAATAATTTTTAAATTAATTATAATAATCAGTATTAGGAAACAGCAGCTCCTAACCTTGCTTTGCTGCAATGGCATTAAATGAATACATGATATTTACAAAACACAGTGTCCTAATTATTGTTTCAACAAATTTATACATTTACACCTGATCAGTATTTCACTATGACCAATAATTGGTATTTGCAAGCGCGGGGAAAATATGTCGAAAAATTTACAAAAAGGGCAAAATATGCAGTTACCGTCATTTTCGTAAAATAGAAAATTAATTTTTACCATAACTTCAAGAATAATGTAGCTACCAAATTGCAATTTTCACCACTGACTAAGTGGTCATGAAAACACTTAAAAAACATTCGATGAATTCTGCTTAAAGTACATCATTTTGAAAATTTTGGACATTCACAGTTTTTCATAGTTTTTATTTAATAAAAGGTTTGATATTAAAACTTGAAATCCTTGAAGTCCTGACATTTTGCTCGCGTTTTTTCTCCGCGGTAATCGTGCCGATTGCAAGGGGAGTTTGCCCGCCACGATATTTCGTTTTCCCTTAATTTTTAAAAAAAGTGGGCAGAACAAACATTTTATACCTACTTAGGTTAGGTTGGGGGATCATTCGCCACCACTGCCATGGATATGCGACCCACGACTAGGGGCAGGGCCCGACGCAACCCAGTGGTGCTGGACGAATACAGCAGAAATAGCAGTAGTCACCGGCTACGCCATATTTGACGTTCACAATGTATAGAATTCACTCGCATATATGGCCCAGCTCCAATCAGGGGCGCACGACCGCCTCAACCGAGCTAGATTCCTCCGCCTCATATGTGAAAATGTAAAAAGGTGTGACAGATACTATTGCCTTCCCCCGTGAAAACCCTGCTAATATGCCTTTCTGGCCTGCATTGGTGGGGGGGCCCCTCGTCACCACCTGGATCATCAATGCACTGGATGGCTACGACAATGGTCACCCACACAGTAAAATGGAGTTGGACGGTCAACGCCGAGATACCGGCCGGTGGCGGTACGCTAAAGGGGGTACGCACTGTATCTGGCATGTGGAGGACGAACTCAAACACAGAATGGGGTACAGTAGCCATGACCGTACTGGGTTACGATCACGATACAACAGTTAACCGATGGTCGAATGGTTTTTGGTTACAACTGGGACAAGGGGTCGATGTCCCATTGCTCGAGTACGTCACGGACTGACTAAACCTCCAGACGAGCCCCTGGGAAATAACATACAAATCCCACCCCGCGAACGACGAGGTCCCGGGCTATTCTTGGGTTGTCTACTATACTCAAGGGGGTATGCTAGCAGGGCAGCTAGGATGGAACGAGAGGGACATGGCCCCACCCACTCCCGCAATGTGGTGGTGGGGTTTACAGTCCATGATCAAGGACTTTCCAAACAATGTCCTCAAGATGCTTACAATAGGGAGGAACGCAGCGATGACCATTGCGGGCAGCACATTTTCGGAACATACAGTATTATATAGAGGCACCCTGGACTTGCCCGTTGGCAATTCATTCAACATCAGGATCTTGGACGCACCCAGAGGTATGGATGCGTCCCATTTTCAGGAGCGTGCCTCGCTCGACCATCTACCTGGGAGACAGGCAATAACGGAGAAATCCATCGAATGCAAGCTCCAAGCCCATATAGCAGAGTTAACAGCCAAGTTAAACGAACTGACGGGTCCACGCCAAGACGACGGGGGAAGAGAGAAATGGAATACCGACGACGCTGGCCCCAAAGCCACCAACGAAGCCATGGTAGGTGGAAAGGGACCATTGGACAGACAGGGGGTCTCGGCCCAGCAGGCAGAGCTAGGTTCTGGTGCAACGCGCGCACTGACGACGAGACAAGCGGTCGTTCCGTCCGCAGGAGGGTGGGAGGCTCCTCTTAAAAAAAAAAAAAAAGGTTAAGTTAGGTTAGTTGCAGTCCGTCCTTCATCCGAGGACCACGTGTTGAAAATTCGTTACCCAGTCGAACTGTTTCACCGGTGGAAAAAGTGCTCAGTTTTTTGTGAAAATGGTACCAGAATCTTCAGCTCGCGCTCCTGAAAATTTTGGTACATCACGCGCGAAAATCGAACCAGTGCTCGCCGAGTAAACGCGATTCAAAGTTAAAAAAAAATTAGTGTTTTTTCCAAATGCTTGATCTCACTTTATGTGAACGAGTGCCGTTACGAAATTTCCAGTAATTGACAATTTCTAGCGGTTATGTCAATGGCGGCCGCTCTTGGGTAAGTTGATCTTAACAACTATTTACACTTGGTCGTACCATACAGCAGCACCGGGCGGCCTGCTGCCGCGGTCGATTTCGGCTTGCACAAAAGCCCACAAGCGACCCGGCCGTTAGTAGAGGGCGCAACCACCTCCCCTCCCCTACAAACCAATACTCGTCCCGGACAACAACCCTACCTCGACATGGAGGTCGACAATGATCGTACAACAACCAAACGCAAAATCGCACGCTCCAGCGACGACGAGGATGATACACTCGTAGCAGACAAAGACTCCTCCAAAGAAATGACCCTATTACTAAAGCCATCACTCTGGCTCAGACGGCCAGCGAAACGGTATCCGACTTGTCCGCCCAGTTTTACACAGAAGAAGGTATTGGCTCAGCTCTGGCTAAAACAGCCACGGCACTCGATACTATCCTGGAAGTATTAAGACTGTTCACCAAATCATGTCTGGTGTGCCACTGCAGTCAAAACAACACGCTAAATACCACCAAGAATCCAAAGCAAGGTATTCCTTCAACAGACCCGACCACAAAACCAAAAAGCTCTAACAAGAAGAAAACTGCCAAAACCAAGCTGGATAGCAAAACTCCTACCTACCCCAAATTGGTCAACCACCCACCTGAAAGAGGAGCAACTCTGCGGGCAACAGGAATACTATGGACGGAAGTGAAGTTAAGGCGGTCGACAAGGAGGAATCCTGGTCGACAGTTGTCAAGAGAGGCGCTCGCCCACAACCAGCTGCAGAGGCAACAGAAACCAAGTCAATGCTGCCAAAACAGTCAAGGACTAAGCCCACGGCACTTCTCATAAAGAATGGAGCCGGTAAAGAGTTCGCCGACACAGTCAAAATGGTAAAGGCCGCAGGAATTGATATGGATACCCTAGGTGTCACGATGAAGGACACCAGGGACATGAAGAAAACCAGGTCTGGTGATTTGTTGCTGGAACTCGCCGGAGGCCGCAAGGCGATTTCGGCAGCAGATAAGCTGAGGACACAGATCTCACAGAAACTCAGCTGTGCCATAGGTTCGATGAACAGACTATCATCCAACGTCGATGTCGAAATTGTTGGAATTGACATAACTGTGGATAGGGAAGAGGTCCTCGAGGCAGTCCGAAGCGAAATACATGGAGATAGCGACACTGATCAAATTGAGAGACTCGGCTGTGTGCTGACGGGATTATGGTCGATTAAGGCTGGTTACCAAATAGCCACCCTAAGCGTTCCCCGATCCGTTGCGAGTAAAGTTACCACTATTAAAATCGGTTGGACCAGATGCACCCTCAGACCCAGGCGCCAAGATCCTGCCAGGTGCTTCAGGTGCCATGGTTTGCACTGCAAGGACTGCAAGGACTTGCGAATTGTCGAACATGCATGACACCTGCAGAAGATGTGGCAAAAAAGACCACAAAGAAGTGAACTGCCCTGAGGGCACCGACAGATGCGTGGCATGCGAGCGGGAAGGCTTCGGAAGAACACAACACAGGCCAGGCTCGGGAGCATGTGCTGCCAAAAGAGCGGCACGAGTAGTCACCGGAATCAAGCCGAAAAGATCACTATGATTCAAATCAACCTACACCGGAGCAGCACGGCCTTAATGCACGCAACCGCAAACGACCTAGATGCTCAGATAGCCTTGTTGTCCAAACTACCGAGGGGGTCCCCTAGATGACGAAAGAATGATAAAGGGTGAAAACAACGACTGCGGCATTAAACTTCTTCGTTCAGCTAATCTAGCGATCGAAGCTTCCGGTTCTGGGAAAGGCCTAGTCTGGATTCGGACTGGGAAACTGTTCATTATCAGCTGCTATTACAGACCCAGCGCCACCCGCTCAGATTTCTTAGAGACCATCGGTGATCTAGAAAGGACCGTCTTCTCTTTCCCCTCAGATGCGGATATTCTTGTGGGTGGTGATTTCAACTCAAAATCACACCTGTGGGGCTCTACGTCGGAAGATGACCGCGGTTTCATATTGTTAGAGGCCATCGCGACAATGGGATTAGTGGTGGAAAATGTCGGTGTCACCCACTTTCCAGAGAGCTAACTCTCCTCGGTGATAGACATTACATTCAGCAGGCTGAGCGCAAACTCCAGGGTCACCGACTGGAAAGTTCTGGATATCTACTCGGATAGTGACCACCGATATATAACTTTTGAATACTCCGAACAAAATCCCGATCGCACAGAAGCTGCACCAACCACGCCTTTCCGTGGCCCCAGGTGGGCAGTTAGAAAGTTAGACAAAACACGCTGTCATGAACACAGGCCAGACCTAGATTACCTGTCGTCTCTGCCCGCTGAGACTGCAGTCGAGAAGATAGAAAGATACCTCCAAGATGTCTGCAACGAGTGCATGCCCCCTCGACAGAGCATCCACAATCGCAAGCGGTCGGTTTTCTGGTGGTCCGATGAAATAGCCTCCTTAAGAGCCGACTGTCACGCCGCCAATAGGAGATATCAGAGGGCGAGGAGACGCGGGGACGACACAGTGTCGTTACACCTGAGAATCCAATTTTGCGAAAAAAGGAAGGCTCTAACTACGGCGATCAGAGCCGCTAAGCAGAAAGCCTGGACGGATCTCTGCCTGGAGGTTGACCGCGACCCATGGGGGCTACCTTACAAGATTGTAACTAAGAAATTGGCCTTACATCCTCCGGGCGCTGAATGCAGAGGAAAAGAGAGAGTTATTGCCACAGCTGTATTCCCGTCGAGACCACCTACACTATGGTCGGAAATATCAAACAGCTCAGTTCCCCGAGCTCACGGGTACCCGAGGAACACCATGATCCTCCGTCACCGCCGCACCCCTTTACATTGACTGAATTATCTACGGCAGCGAAACGTCTCCCTTCATGCGGTCCTGACGGTATACTTAATGAAGTTCTTAAGTTAGTTGCAAATTTCAACCCCGTACTACTTCCAGTAATCATGAACAGCTGCCTCAACCAAAGTAGGTTCCCGAGGCCATGGAAAACAGCAAATCTTGTCCTATTGTATAAAGGAAATGACAAGCCTAAGGACTCAACAAATAGCTTTAGGCCGATCAGTCTACTTAACACCGCTGGTAAATTGTTGGAGAGGCTGATTTTACAGCGGCTGAACAGCCATCCTGAGGGCACCCTCGGTCTCGCCGAAAATCAGTACGGCTTCAGGATTGGTCGCTCAGTTGAAGACGCAATCAGGTCTGTAATTAATGCAGCAGAAGCCGCTGCGATCGGTCACTGGCAAGATAGAGATCTATGCGTTATGGTTTGCGTCGACGTCCGCAATGCTTTTAACTCGGCGCCTTGGCCGAAGATCGATGCCACACTGAGGAAGAAAGCGGTACCGGAGTATTTGGCAGAAATAATCAGATCATATTTAAGTGACCGTAGTTTGATCGATGATGATGGCCAACCGGTCGAAATCACATGCGGGGTGCCACAAAGGTCAGTGTTAGGCCCCACATTGAGGAATATTTTTTACGATGAGCTTCTCACCATGAACTGGCCGGTCGGTGTGAGGCTCGTTGCTTTTGCTGACGATGTAGCCGTAGTAGGAACGGCCCACACCGGTCCGCAGCTAGAAAGTCTTCTAAACCAGGCGTTAAATCGACTCTCCAACTGGATGCGCGACAATGGGCTAGATATCGCCGCGCAGAAGACGGAGGCCATCATACTCACGAAGAGATGGGCTTACAATGAACCGGAGCTGGTTATCGAGGGTCATCCCGTGACCATAAAAAAGACAGTAAAGTACATTGGACAATTCTCAGTACATTTCTCAAAGCATGTCATGATGTCAGCTGAGTCAGCCATCAAGACAGCTAGGGCTATCTCTAGGCTCATGCCAAATGTATCCGGACCAAGTTATGGCAAGAGGCATCTGTTGAACTCAGTAGTGAATAGCAAATTGCTATTCGCGTCCGCAGTATGGGCTGACACGGCTTTTAAGACCGCCAAAAACAGGGCTACCATAGCGAGAGCACAAAGAATTATTGCTCTCCGAATTATCAGAGCATACCGCACGGTGTCCGACGTCGCCGCCCTGATGATAGCCAGGACTCCCCCTGGGTACCTGGTGGCTCAGGAGCGGGCAAATATCAGGAGGAGATTGTCGTCCGGAGAAGTCAACATTCCATCGAACCGAGTCAAGTATGAAGAAAGACGGGCCACAGTTCAAAAATGGCAACGGCTCTGGGAAGAGGCCACGAGAAGTAGGTGGATTACTCCCGGACGTCAACAGATGGCTCCGATCTCCGGTTATTCCCACCTTCCACCTAACGCAAGTCCTCACAGGTCACGGGTGCTTTAAAAGCTATTTATTCAGGATGCGGAGGGCGAACAACCCCTATTGTGTATTCTGTCCTGATTCACAGGAGGACACGGTCAAGCATACGGTCTTCGAATGCCCAAGATGGGATGCACTTAGACTACCGGTTGGCCAGTTTATGGTCCCCCAAAAAGGAAGACGTGGCAGACCTGTGTGGTCCTTCCCTAGAAACCCTCCCAGAGGGGTCGGCCCACATTGTCTCGGCTGCGGGTAGGGCTAGAGAAGCTTTTATCACAATGATCGAGAACATTCTAACGGTGAAGGAAGAAGAAGAACGTCTTCTCCAACGCACCTGGCAGTCCGACGACTAGGTGCCCACTTCAGTGGAGACTCAGATTTTTCAATATGGTAGACGCTATTCTGTCCAACAAAGAAGAGGACGAAAGGTTGACATGAGCAATCTCTTTGTTAACCTAAGACAAGTCGTCCTACAGCATGATTGACTCGATCCACTCAGAAGAACGATTCCGACTCAAGACCACAACCTCATGTGTTTATTACGTACTAGAGAAGCTATCATCACAATGATCGAAAACATCCTGACGGTGAAGGAAGAAGAAGAACGGCTTCTCCAACGCGCCTGACAGCTGATGCTCAGGTGCCCACACCAGCGGAGATCCAGACTCCGGAGCTTAAAGAATTGGATCGCCAGGTTATCCCACTCAGGTCGGGGCACGGCAGCCTTTCTCGCGGATCACTTCAAGGCGTCCTCAGACGCACAACACCATGGAGGGGGTGAAAGCACGTACTGTGCTAGGCCAGGGGCGCGCTCGGTCAGGTGCAGTCGACGCGTTCCGCATCCCACCTCCCCCCATGGACACTGGTTAATTGCAGGTTTGCAAGGGCCATATGATAGAATTTGTTTTAGATTCCGAACGAAGTGAAGAAGCTTATGATTTTACAATGATGTTTATTTTTTCTTTTTTTTTTTTCTCTTTCTGTGAACACTTTTTCGTATAGAAATACTTGTGCAAAAGTTTCGATCAATATCTCTATAGAACCGGAATTACACCCAGATGGTACTTTAGAGAAGTCATTTTTCCAATTTCTCAACACTTTTTCTAAGCGCGGTGAAAAACTGTCGAAAAATTAACGAAAAACGGCAAAATATGCAGTTACCAGAATTTTCGTAAAATTGAAAATTTATTTTTACCATTAATTCTACAATAATGGAGCTAGAAACTTGAAACTTTCACCAACCACTAAAAATATAGACGAAAATATGTCATAAAAATTTCAAAAAGATTTGATCAATTTTGAGATAAGTACGGCATTTTGAAAATTTCTGAAATATCTCATTTTTTGTTAGTTTTTATGCAATTAAATTTTTGATTTTTGATATTAAGACTTGAAATTTTAATATGATCTCACTGACATATGTTTCTAATTGATCTGAAAAAATCTCAAAAATCGTTAATAAACTTTTTTTTTATACCCGTTTGTAGTTAGAATTTCTACTGAATTCGTTAGTATTACTTAAAATTACGCACTTTAACGTACATATAAGAAAATTGGCTTAACCGATTGTTTTGAAATTTGGTGTCCATATAGAAAATTTCATTGTGAATATTTTGGTGTAATAAAATTTCTTACGGACAA
>JAIPRM010012606.1:0-11997 GCA_025469315.1 Stegophylla sp. TES_Ste_2020 | reverse complement strand
TGACGGGCGTATTAAATTTTAAAGAAACGATAAATCATTTCTTCAGTAAAACGATTCTGAACGAAGAAAGTTAATAATATAAGAAAAAAAAAATGTCCAAAATTTTTTTTCACATTTTCAACATTTTCTTGTGCCAAAATCTTTTTTATAGGATTTTCTATCTATGTTTAAATTTTCATAAAATTCGGATCAAAAAATGATGGTTTCCGAGTCGTTTTTATCAAATTTTGGGTAGTTTTTTCTAAAAAAAAAAAAATGAAGAATTGAGAAATTCAAAAAATGACCTCTTTAAAGTACAATCTAGAGGCAAATCCGGTTTCAAAAAGTTATTGATCGAAACTTTCGGACAAGTATTTCAATACGAAAAGTTGTACACAGAAAAAAAAAATGAACATCATTGTAAAAACACTAGCATCTTCACTTCGCTCAGAATCTAAAATACAATAATATAATATACTGCACGTACTATAGCATTTATAATACAGTGAAAAAGACACGGTCGGAAGAGCACAATAGTAAATACGATGACGTACACGAACGATTCGGATAATTAACTATGCAATTAATAATTAGACGGCTCCGGGTAAAAATTCCGATGAAAAAAAAAAACTATGAAATCACAAAACGCATTACTAATTTAAAATATGTAATAATACGGATTAGCATGCGCTAATTACATTAAACACAGTAGATAATACGATTTTATGTACCTATACGTTACGGCTTATACGTTGCAAGTGTGTAAGATACCGGCGGCGTTAAGAGATTGTAGAGTGTGCAGTATTAATACTGCGATAACCGCAGCCGTGTATTAATTAATTGTTAATTAGATATTAGTGTTAAAACATCATCATCATATTATTATTATTATTGCACGTCGTTAACGAAACGTAATAAGTATGGTTCGGATTATTAAAAGCATATTATGATTTCTGGTCGATCATATTATTATTGTATAGTTAATTAAGCACAAAATATGGCCTGTGAAAATGTAATTCGAACAGGATTTTTTTTTTTTTTTTAGAGCAATTTTTATAGGGTTGCCAGATTTCAAAATACGGGACAAACAAAAAATGAATTTTATCATTTTTCATACAATTGAACCTTTTTTTAAACAAAAATGTTTTTAGTTAATTTCTATGTTTAAGTTTTATAATTTTTGAATTATATTTCAACAAAATAGGTTATTAAGAACGTACACTAAATGAAGTATAAACATAACATTATTTTTAAAAGTGATAAAATAATTTAAATGAAACCCTAAATTTTTACATATTATGTACATAATTATTTTACGGTTTTTTAAAGTATATATTTTAACATTTTAATTTCATATTATATTTTCTATTTATGACACATTACATTATTTTTAACCTAACACGAACTATAATAATCGTTTTTGAAGTCACTTACTTAAATTAATTTTTATACATTTAAATTTGTATAAAACTTATAACAAATTAATAACTAAACACTGTTGTACTGTAGCTGTAGTACTTTGTTTTATGTTATTTATAAAGCAAATTCATACTGTATTGAAAAATGATTTAACTGGCGAATTTTCCACGCGTTTGGTAATTTTTGAACACAAATGCGCAAGTACATGAGCGAATTTCGTGATTTTGAAGTGCATTTAAATCTGAACTCTGATTATAAGTAGATAATATTATGTAATAATAAACATTTTACTTACGTAATGCACGTTTTCGATATCTAGGAAAAATGTTCAGTTCGTGATAATATAATATAATATGTTTTCTATAATGTAATATATTGTACGAGTGCGCGAAGTGAACACTCAAAAAGTGATTTTTTTTTTAACTGAAACTACTCCCGACAACTCGTTTTGCATATTATACGTATCATTACGCGGTCGAACACATTGTTTTTGACGCCAACACTTGTTGATCGGACGTTGGGTTTTCGAAAACACTTCTATGCACACTTGACGACTATTGCACACGGTGTTCCAGTTCTCACCGGGGGAAAATAAAAATATTTCAAAAGTACCTGGGGATACGTGGATAATACACACGCGTTATCGAACGACAAAGAGGAAAAGGAAATTTGACTAGCGTCCAATGCGTTTTTTTTTTTTTTTCATATTTTTTATCACGCGATCGTTAATATTATTATTGAACATTTGTCGCGAGAGAAAAAACAAAAATAAAATAAAAATGCTGGCGTACAATGGCGTCTTAAAACGACGGTCGACACTATTGTTTAGAAGACAACTCTAATTTTTTTTTCCATGCAATAAAACTGTGACACAAAATTTGAAAAAGCTATTGAAAAACTATCTATAATATAGATTGGTAATATAATCCGACTATTATGGAAAATATTATTCTTGCACTCGTCACTTATCGCTTAGTATTGTTTTGGGACACGGGTTTTGGTTTATACCTACTATAAGTGGGGACGTAAAATCAATATAAAATTTTTTTTTTTTTTGAGAACAAGTTTTGTACTTTTGACATTTTATATTTTACGGTGAAATTAAAAAAACTTTTCGACTGTTTCTTGATAATTTTTG
Organism: Stegophylla sp. TES_Ste_2020; assembly: GCA_025469315.1. Taxonomy (NCBI): domain Eukaryota; kingdom Metazoa; phylum Arthropoda; class Insecta; order Hemiptera; family Aphididae; genus Stegophylla; species Stegophylla sp. TES_Ste_2020. The sequence goes on along the minus strand of JAIPRM010012606.1, from coordinate 9,461 downwards.
ACGCAAAAACATAAATTTGATTTTTTTTTTTTTATCTATCAAATTAAAGATATACTCTGCACATATTATGTTGTAATGACATTTTATTTAATTTAAAAAATGTTCTCGTCTATTTTAAAGTTAAATTTGTTTTCATTAGTTATTTATGTATCCGTTAAGATTTACGATTGCTAATCAAACGATTGGTAAAAATTAATGGATCCTAATTGTGATTGTTCTATTTATATTTTTTCACTTAATTACCATAAAATTCTAAATGTTATAAACTACTATTGAGATTTAATAGTTTCTATACCTAGTGATAAACAAAAAATTAAAAGTAGTGTCAATTTAATTTAGGGACAATGTTCTTCTTTTTATGATATGATTGGCCAGCAGACGGAACAAGCTCTAACAACTTATATTAATTTTAACTTTGAGATCACAATTTAGATGTTTTGAGAACAACTGACACTAAGTGTGTATGACATTTGATATATTGTGATTATGAATACAATCTACATAAATGCTCGTAAACAAATCATTAATAACGAATGAAAATATCTCAAAAACTCAGAATATATTATGTAACAGGTATATATAATAAAAAAAATACTAATTTTTAAACAAATGATCCCTAAGCTTTTAATTACAAACTTTATTGGCAAAAAATTAATTGAAAATTATTATTACCTATTATTAGAACATTTATTTAGTCATAACCTTTTTTATTATTCTTAAACTCTTTTATTAAAATACGTACAAAATGTGATAGTAATATTTTAGAAATAAATATTATTCAGCTTTAAAATTAAATGTCAGAAGATAATGATACATTTCTACTGTATACATATTAACCATTTAAACTAAATTTTAAAATTATTTTACGAGGCTGATTTAATTATAACATATATACAGTGTTATCAACTTTTAGATTATGGGTTTTTTTTTTTTAAGTAATAAATACTATCTACGTTTTTTTTCCAAGAATGATATATGCCTACTAAAATTCTATTTGTCGACAATATGCTTATAAAATTTCACTTGAGTTAGCCATAATTAATTTAATTAATTGTGTCTAATGAATAAAAATAATAATTTATAAATTTTATTTACGAATGATTTATAGACTTACCCACAAGTGCATATTTCACAAATGCATTGTTCCTTATCCACGGTGGTCTTAGTGGTTTCCTTTTGCTTCTTGGTCGTCGTCGTTTTTTTCGTCTCGTCCGATTTGTTTTCTCGGACTCTGTTCGACGTCGATATGTGATTTTCATAATTGTCCGCGATACCTTTTACAACAGACGACTTCTCCACCTGCACGGCCGCGGAAATTATTCTATTTCCTATCACTTCGGCGTGGTTCGATATGGACACGAAATCAGCCACGTCCTGCACGACCGTGGTACTCGTAAAATCTCTGTTTCTCGCGGGCCTCTCGGGATAGTATTCGGACGTGTTGGACGTGATCTGGAAGTCTTGCACGACGGATTGTTCCGAGAACTGACGTGATTCAATGTACGATTCTTCGGACACGTCGTAGAGCACATCGTGGACAGTTTTAATGTCGTTCGACACCGATGTACTGTCGAAACGTTCGATATCAGTATTGGTGTTTTCGGGAAATTTATTTTTCTCGGGTTCTTTAAAATTTTTCACGATTTTCCCACCCACCATTGTCACACTCCTACCCTCGTTGGTCGTCTCGACCGATTGTCTGACCTCGTTATTTGACGATTCAAAAGAATCATCGATAACGTATGTAGTGTTCAAAATGTCAGAAGTATCGGTGAAATCTGTGTGCTCGGTGCTTTTATTAGTACTCGATTTTGATAGGTTTTTTACATTTTTCCGAGACGGCTCTTTGAATGATTTAATTAATTTTCCATTGACCATTCGCACGGACAAGCCTTCTTCGTCAACATTATCGACGGGTTTTCGGGACTTTGGCTTATTTTTCTGGTCCGTCGGACGACCCGTTGTTTTATAAACGGTGCTCGATGCCGTCGTGTTAGACGTCCGACCTGTCTCGCCGAATTTATTCGCAAACGAAGTGTGTTCATTCGTTACGTGTGTCGTTGACGTTCGGATATCACTCGACGAAACGACGTCTGTACTCGAAATATTACTAGACTTAGAATAATCGGTAGTGGTGTTTTTAGACGTGGTCGGCTCTTTGAACGATTTAATTAATTTTCCACCGACCATGCGCACAGACAAGCCTTCTTCGTCAACGGGTTTTTGCGATTTGGGCTCGTCTTTTTTGTCGGCAGGATGTTTTTTATTTTTTCGGTCATCCGGAAGACTCGTTTTTTTATAAACGGTATTTGATGCCGTCGTTTTAGACTGATCTGTTTCTCCGACTGAGCTCGAAAACGAAGTCTGCTCGTTGATAACAAACGATGTCGACGACGAGATATCACTTGACGAAATATTACTGGACTTAGAATGATCGACATTAGTGTTTTTCGACGACGTTGGTTCTATAAATGATTTAATTAATTTTCCTCCCACCATCCGGACGGAAAGGCCTTCCTCGTCAACACTGTCAACGGGTTTTTGCGATTTAGGCTTGTCTTTTTTGTCAGATGGTTGTTTTTTATTTTTTTGGTCATCCTGTTCACTCGTTGTTTTATAAACAGTATTTGATGTTGTTTTCGAGTTAGACTGATCTTTTTCTCCGACTGAGCTCGAATACGAAGTCTGCTCGTTTATAATGAACGATGTCGACGATGTGACATCACTTGACGAAATATCTTTAGTCGATATACTGCTCGACTTAGAATGATCGACATCGGTTTTTTTTGACGTGGTTGGTTCTTTAAACGATTTTATCAGTTTTCCACCGACCATACGCACTGACAGACCTTCTTCCTCGACGTTATCAACAGTTGTCTGAAATTCGAGCTTATCTTTTTTATCAGCCAGTGGTTTTTTTTGTTTTGGTTCGTGCGAATGATCTGGAGTTTTCCTACTATAACCAGAAACATTTAATTTCGATAAACCTGATTCTTCAACTGTACTCGAAAATGAAGTTTGTTCGTTCGTGATAAACGATGTTGAAGTCGTTATGTCAGTAGAAGAAACGTCATTTGACGTATTGCTCGAATGAGAAATATCCCGCACACTTTGTTTAGAACCGGATGGTTCTTTAAACGATTTAACTAATTTTCCACCGACCACGCGTACTGAAAGGCCTTCTTCGTCAACACCATCAACTGGTTTCCGTGATTTTGGTTCGTCTTTTTTGTCGTCTGTAGGATTTTTCGTCTTCTTTTGGTCAACTGGTCGACTTGTAGTTTCGTAAACAGAATTGGACGTTTTTGAGTTCGACTGGTCTGTCTCTGTGGCCGAGGTAGTAAACGACGTTTGTTCACTCGTGATAAACGACGATGAAGTAGTCACGTCGTTAGTTGAAATATTATCCGTGGTGGAAATATTTGACAAATTTTTGCCCGACTCCGTAGTTTCCTTAAATGATTTCAACTGTTTTTTATCGTCTTCTCTGCTCACTGACAAATTATCATCGCTTACATTACCAATAACAGTTGATTGTGATTTAAATATATTTGTTTGGTCATTTGCACGTATCTCTTTCGTCGGTTCAACTCGTTTTTCTAACGTTGTTCGGTATATTTTATCAGAGGTTTTTGACTGCACTTTTTCATCTGATTTATTAGTGTCTTCCACTGAACTCGACAATGAAGTCTGTTCATTTGAAAAGTATGACGATGAAGTGACATCGCTAGATAAAATATTGCTAGAAGACGTTTTACCAGACTTGGTGAGTTCGATATTATTTTTCTTCGACGGTGTTGGTTCCTTAAATGATTTAATTAACTTTCCACCAACCATGCGCACGGACAAGCCTTCTTCGTCAACATTCACTGCAGTCGACTGGGACTTCGGCTTATCTGTTTTGCTACTTGGTTGTATTTTTTCTTTAACATCATTTTGTTTGTCCGTTGTTTTCGAAGAATAATCTGAAACTTTTGAAGATTTCAATTTTGACTGATCAGTTTCTACGAGTGAACTCGAAAACGACGTCTGTTCGTTTGTGGTATATGACGTTGAAGTCGATACATCCGTAGACGAAATATCATTCGACGTATTGCTCGAATATGAAACGTCACGAGTATTTTGTTTGGAAGTCGACGGTTCTTTAAATGATTTGATTAATTTTCCACCGACCATGCGTACTGACAAACCTTCCTTATCGACATCGTCAATTGATTTTTGTATTTTTGAATTTTTTTTGTCTGTTGGCTGTTTTTCATTTTTTTGTTCACCCTTATCACTCGTCGATTTATAAACAATATTCGATGTTTTTGAATTAGTCTCATCTGTTTGTCCGCCCGAGCTCGAAAATGAAGTCTGTTCATTTATAATAAACGATGTCGACGACGTGATATCACTTGACGAAATATCTTTAGCTGAAATATCACTCGACTTAGAATGATCGACATAAGTGTTTTTCGACGTGATTGGTTCTTTAAATGATTTAATTAATTTTCCACCGACCATTCGTACAGACAAGCCCTCTTCGTCAACGTGTGTTACAGTCTGTGAGTCTGGTTTATCTTTGTTGTCAGATAACTTTTTCTTATTTTCATGTTCATTTGGACGGTTTGTATTTTGATAAACCGTGTTGGACGTTTTGGAAATTTTTGAATTCGATTTATCTGTGCCTTCTAATGAACTAGAAAAAGAAGTCTGTTCATTTGTTATAAACGATGATGACGTCGTGATATCACTTGTTGACACATCGGTAGTTGAAATATCACTCGACTTTGATACGTCGATTATATTTTTCTTCGACGGTGTTGGCTCGTTAAACGATTTTATGAGTTTTCCGCCAACCATATGTACTGACAAACCTTCCTCGTTAACACTTTTTTGATCATCTGGCCGATTATTCTTACGTGTAACCGAGTTAGATGTTTGTGAATTCGATTGATCTGTTTCTCCAAGTGAATTCGATGAAGAAATCTGTTCACTTGTAATAAATGTAGATGTTGATGTAATATCATTTGAAGAAATATCTGTAGTAGAAGAAGTTTTATCAGATTTTGAAAGGTCAATATTAGTTTTCTTTGGCGGTGTTGTTCCCTTAGATGACTTAATTAATTTTCCACCAATCATACGTACTGACAGACCTTCTTCTTCAACATTATCGACTTTTGTTTGCAACTCGGATTTATATTTTCTATCGTCTGTCTCTTTTTTGTCTTTTAGTGCGCCATGCTGGTCTGATGTTGTATAGCTATAATCCGAGATTTTCGATGTTTTCGATTTCGATTGATCTGTTTCTTCTATTGAACTTGAAAACGACGTTTGTTCGTTTTTGGTAAACGATGATGTAGAAGTCGTTATATCAGTAGATGAAATATCGTTCGACGCGTTACTCGAAAAAGTAGTATCATATACATTTTGTTTGGAAGTGGGTGGTTCTTTAAACGATTTGATCAACTTTCCACCAACCACTCGAACTGATAGGCTTTCTTCATCATTGTTATCAACAGTTGTTTGAGATCTGGGTTTATCTATAATGACATTTTGTCGAATTTTATTTTTTGATTTATCTGCTTGATTTGTATTTTGATAAACCGTATTGGACGTTTTTGAATTAGATCTATCTGTTTCATCGATTGAACTCGCGAACGAGGTTTGTTCACTTGTAATAAACGAAGTCGAAATATCGGCCGACGAAATGTCACTGGTTGAAGAAAAATCATGGGTAGAGGTAACGTCAAGCGCATTTTCCCCAGAAACTGTCGGTTCCTTAAAAGATTTTATTAATTTTCCTCCGATCATGCGCACCGTCAGACCTTCGTTTTCGACTTTTTCATTATTCTCAATTGTTTTTTTCGAGTCTTTTGTATTTTCTTTACTTTCAGGCGATGTAATCTTGTCGATTTCTTGATTCGATCTCGAAAATATCGGCATGCGTTTTTGCGTGACGAACGTTTCCGCGTTATATTCGTTCGCGTTACTAGCCGCAGACGCGTTTTGATCGGTTATTTGTGTTTCGAACGAACTTTTCACAGTGCTCGTTACATCTGAAACGTCAGTGATTTCCACCCCGTGTTTAACGTGTGTAATGCCGTCCGACGACGTTTTCGTTTTCAACGGTGCATCGTTAAACTGTTTTATTAATTTTCCTCCGACCATTTTCACCGTTAGGCCCGAATTTCGTTCCCGACCGTCTTTTGAACTCTGTTTACTATTATCTCGCACCCGCGAACTCAATCGATTCTCGTCCAATTGTCGACCGCCACTAGTAGTAGTAGTAGTAGTAGTAGTAGTAGTAGTAGTAGTACCGCCGTATGGCCCGTGCGTTCCGGTTTCGTTTATGACGACGCCCGCCGTAGTATTCGACACTCGGGTTCCGAACGGATCCGTCAACTTTTCGCGGTCTGCAGTAGTGATTGATTTCACCGACTCGACCGTCCGGCGGTGGTCCGCCGAAGACGTCGTCAATCGTCTCGATTCGGCGCTGCTTCGCGTGTCCACCACGACCACGTTGCTGCTGCTCGACGACGACGTGGACCGCGCGTTTTCGCCGTGCTGCGGTGACGACGACCGCGGAGTATCGCGCAGATGGTCCGGGCCGACGGCCGCGGTCACGACGTACGACGCGTCTGCGTTCGACCCTTGGACCGCGGTCGTGGTCTCCGTTGTGGACCGCGGCACGTGGTCTACCGTCTCGACGACCGTTGTGCGCAGAACGTTACCGTCCCGGTCGACCGTGGTCACGGTCCTCACGCTTTTCCCCGTCACCGTTTCGGTCACGGCCGACGAGCTCAGGGATTTCGACGCGGACTGTTGCTGCACCGTCGATTCCGCCGCGGCCTCTCTGACGACGCCTGCTTTCACCAGAATAATCTTCTTCGACGTTTGCGGCGTCGAGCTACGGCCTTTGCCGCTCACGTTCGAAGGCTGTTGGCTGGCCACTTTGCTGCTGAACATTTGTTTCGGCTCGTCGTCCTCAATAATTAACAATGTGTTTTCACTTACCTGGGCCGCTGCTGCGGTCGTCGATTCTTTCGCAGCGCCTTGCTGCTTTTTCGTAGGATCTTTCGTTTTTTTCGTGGATTTAAACATTGTTTTTAGTGATTTTTTTTTTTTTTTTACTTCTAGTCACTACTTATCCGAAATTAAATTAAATTAAATGGGGGGGGGGGAATTAATATATTATTGCACGAATAAATAAAAGCCCGTCGCACGCTATAATAACGATCGCACGTAAAAAAAAAAAAAAAAAAAAAATACAAATATAAAAACAGAACAGAACAAAAACAAAAAACTAGTAACAATAGAACGAATGAATGCAGTGTTGTTTGACTACTGACACGGAGGAGAATCTCGCGGAACGCCGGTGCTCGGTGAATTGAAGAGGTGGTCCCCCCCGTACGCCAACACAAACCTCCGCAACATTAATGCAACTCTCTTAAACCAGTTACGTCCCACGCAGACTATGACAATTTTTCGTCTTACTCATCGCCGCAAGTTGTACTCAGTTTATGCACATAGGGTTCTCTATACTTGTTTATCAAACAGAATTCTGAATCGAAAAAAAAAAAAATACGAAATACAAAAAAGAAAAGTACCCACTGCTGCACTCGGAGGTAAACAAAAATAATAATATATACGTTTTTAGGTGGTCGTCACAGTTCTGTACACACTGTACACATAATAATATGTGTTCGAGATTTTATGCAAAAATGGTAATAATTTCCCGGTACTGTATAAGTATTCGTTCGCGTTAATAACCACATAGTAAGTCATTATTGATGTATGTTGATTATGAATTATTATGAAAATCATTATTTTAATCACTCATTATGTATCGTAGGAAAAGAAAAATAATATTATGCAGACGGTGACAATGTTTCGTCATTTTAAATACATTATTATTCTTATTCGAAGAAAAAAATATATATATATAAAAAAAAAAAAACGAAGTACCTACGTAAGTTGTATTTATAAAGATATACGAGCTCGTTCACAAATTGCAATAATATATACTAAATGATTATTTCGAATTACGTATAATATTTCATGTAGGATGTAGCCCGTATATTGACGGATAGTTTCCTAATGGCTTTTTAACTCAATAGGTTTTTTTCATCGCGTTAGAGGTTTTTCAAAAAATAAAATCATTTACAAGAGACCGTGATGAACGTGAAAAAATAAAATGTATTAAATCTATAGATTAAACAAAAAATAACTCTTTTAAAAGTTATTATAGATAAAGAAATACGCTGCAGCCGTCACATATCGTACACATAATGTAATTGATTAAAGATTTTATGCAAAAATAATAATTAATTCCTCATTTGTATCGATAACCATGGTGGTATGCCATATTTTAATACTTGACGTGTATTATGACAATATTTATAGAAACCACCGTAAATCACTAACTATAAAAATATCGCAGTCCCAAAGAAGAATGTACGCACAGCGTGGCAAACTATTTGAAATGTATTAATCGTGCGTTTATGTAAACGTGTTATTAAGCGTGCATTGATATTAGAGGTACAACATAATATTATTATAATTATTATTATTATCACGCTGTGTTTGGTAAATGTAATTTTGTTCCGTTTGCAGCAATATAAAATAATTCTTTTCTTTTTCCATCACGAATACAACAATTATTTAAATTCCAAATAATAACAATTGGATAACTTTTGAATTGTTAAATTTTTGTTTGCAGTTTATAGCATTGTGAAATATAAAATTTTAACATTTTACACACCAATCAAAAATAAAATACTTAAGAACAATCACTGTATCAGATCGGAATAGTTTAACATTATAAATAGTTTACAAAATCATGAAAACTAATTACTTAATAAGTGATGTACATTGATTGTTATGAATCCTTTATCAATAGATAAATATCAATAAGACTTTTATAAAATTTAAAAAATAAATAGAAAAATGTAATAGCACAATTATTAAATGACTAACGTAATATTAATATGACATTTATTTTTATCACAAAATATAAATACCATTCTAGATAAGGACCGATCATAATTATATTATATATAATTAAAATAATAAAACAGAATATAATACGATAAGGAAACTGTTAATATTCATTAATTATTACTTATTAGTTTTACACTAAATATATTATATATATATTAGAATAATATTCTTTTATATTTTAAAAAGCCGGACATACTTCGCACGATGGGTGTACTTCGCACGACGGGTGGTATTCTCTTGACGGGCGTATTAAATTTTAAAGAAACGATAAATCATTTCTTCAGTAAAACGAGTCTGAACAAAGGAAATTAATAATATAAGAAAAAAAAAATTTTTCTAAAAATGTCCAAAAATTTTTTTCACATTTTCAAAATTTTTTTGCGCCAAAATCTTTTTTATAGGATTTTCTATCTATGTTTAAATTTTCATAAAATTCGGATCAAAAAATGATGGTTTCCGAGTCGTTTTTGTCAAAT